>BSYO01000002.1:16132515-16360348 GCA_033239525.1 Nepenthes gracilis
GCGGTTGTGTATGGTGTCTCTGAAGACTGAAGCCTTGATTCTGATTTTGTGACAACTGGTTCTGCTATTTCATCAGAAGTGAACTAGCTTTCGGTGACAGCCGCGGTTGTTTTTTGTTGTCAAAACCTGATTTTGTTGGTGTCCATGCAAAAGCTATATGATGCTGCTGCCGTGGGCCATGTTTTGAAGCAACAAGGAGCTAGGCTGTTGTGTTTTTTGCTGAAATCCTTCCAGCTCATTGAATTATGAAGCTGATATAAATTATGGCTGCTGATTTCTAGTGTGGGTGATTGAATATGGTGGCTTGATCTTATTTGAATTGCATGTTTAGTCTCATGTGTTATAGGCTTTTTCGTTAGTGGCTCCCGGTTTGGTTTTGATTCAATTAACTGGATAGGTGACGGTATGTCGCCGAGTTAGATGTTGTAAATCTAGCCGCCTTTATCTTGTCTATTTGTAATGGCCCAGATTCTAAGACATAGAAAGTCCCAGGAGTCGAGGGAAATTGAAGATTATCCGGTCAACTGGCGTTGACCGGAAAATGTAATAAGAAAAGCAATCCGTAAACGGCCAGTTGACCGGAAAATGTAATAAGAAGTTCCAAACCGGCCTTAAGGTGAAGTTCCAAACCGGCCTTGAGGTGAAATTCCAAACTGGCCTTAAGATAAAAATCCAAACTGGCCCTAAGGTGAAATTCCAAACCGACCTTCCTTTGATAAAATTCTGTGCTGATTATGTGAAGGAAAATTGCCAGAGTGTTTTGTGTGTGACGTGGCCGAAGTGGCTTTATATGCAGTGAGACCGGAGTGGCATTGTGGCCTCTTCAAGACCGAAGTGACTCAGAAGCAAGAAGGAGACTGGAGTGGACTTGTGAAGTGATATGAGGCTAGAGTGGCCCTGTGAGGTGGTGTGAGGCCAGAGTGGCCTCAAGGAGTGGCTTGTCTCTTCTTCTAGGCTGAAGTGGCCAAATAAAATCATAAAAGCCGAAGTTAATATTAAGGCCAACGTTGGTGTTGATGAAGGAGTCAATGTTGGTGAGAAAGAATAATGGCCGAAGTGAGGAGAAAATGTAATCCGGTCAACGCATGTTGACAAGAAAGCATGAAGGGAAAACATAATCCGGTCAACTTATGTTGACCGAAAAACGTGGAGGGAAAAGGGAGACCGGAAAATGTTAAAGGTAAGTAAAATCCGATCAACACCAGTTGACCGGAATATGTAAGAAGGAGCAACTAAATCCGGCCAATGCCAGTTGACCAGAAACACAAAAGAGAAAACCTAATCCGGTCAACGCTCGTTTACCAGAAATAAATGATGAACATTTAAGAGCGAATCAAGGCAAAACAAAAGTTGAAAGTACTGAGACAATAGAAAGCCCTAAAAGAAGGCATAACTGGTCAACGCCAGTTGACTGAAACAATAAGAAAGCCCCTACGAAAAGTAAAGTTAGAATAACCATGCCTGCAACGCCAGTAAGGAAGCCCTTACGAAAAGTAAAGTCAGAATAACCATGCCTGCAACGCCAGTTAACCGAAACAGTAAGGAAGCCCTAACGAAAAGCAAAGTCAGAATAACCTTGCCTGCAACGCCAATTAACCGAAACAGCAAGGAAGCCCTTATGAAAAGTAAAGTCAGATTGACCATGCCTGAGTGGGTAACCTACTCCTAACCACCCCAAAATGATTGACTTGCCTACCTACTACCGTCAGAACAAAGGCCTATAAATAGGGAACTAGAGAATTTAAGGAAAAGGGGGAAGGGAAAGCTCTCGGCTAAGCTTTCTGGCGAAAGAACCAAGAAAGAATTCCACGGCGGCTCTGAGTAAGGAGATTCAGGCTCTAAGCAAGGAGAATCAGGCAAGTGTACTCACCCTTTTAAATATTATGTTTGTAATGCAAGAGTACTTACCTTTTTGTTGATCATAAGTTTAATGCAAGTATACGTATGTTTGCAACGCAAGTATGTCTAATTTTGATGAACTCATGTTATGGTATCTATGACATTTGTTCTGATCATTTGATTTAAGGAAGAATCTTCGTTAATCGCATGTTTAAAAGAAGCTCTGTTATTTCATGATGTCTAATTATTTTATGCACGAAGTATGGTTATTTGTCGATCTGCATGAACTTCGATAATTGCTTGTTTAAGAAAAAGAACTTTGGCTTTTAAGAAAAGGACCTTCGGCTTTTAAGAAAAGAACTCCGGATTTTGAGAAAAAGACCACCAGCTTTTAAGAAAAGAACTCTGACTTTTGAGAAAAAGACCTCCGATTTTTAAGAAAAGAACTCCGGCTTTTGAGAAAAAGACCTCCCGTTTTTAAGAAAAGAACTCCGACTTTTGAGAAAAAGACCTCTGGCTTTTAAGAAATGGGCAACTGGCTTTGAGAAGAGAACTCCGGCTTTAAGAGAAAGAACTCCGACTTTTACGAAAAAGACCTCCGGCCTTTGATAAAAAGAACTCCCGCTTTTGACAAAAAGAACTTCGACTTTTGTTGAAAAGACCTCCGGCTTTTGAACTCCAGTTTTTGATAAAAAGAACTTTGGCTTTTATTGAAAAGACGTCCAACTTTTGATAAAAAGAACTTCGGCTTTTGAGTAAAGACCTCTGGCTTTTGTTAGAAAGAACTTTGGCTTTTGATAAAAAGAACTTCAGCTTTTGGGTAAGGACCTCCGGCTTTTGTTAGAAAGAACTCCGGCTTTTGATAAGAAGAACTTCGGCCTTTGAGTAAAGACCTCCGACTTTGATAAGTAAGACCTCTGATATTTTGACAAAAGACCTTCGGTTTTAAGATGTTAAAGGAAAGGCTCTACGAACTTCAATTATTTGAAGTTAAGAACAAAGGCTATGAGAACAAGGAAAAATGTATGTAATCTGAACAGCAAGTGGAACTCTACAACTTCTGACTTTTGATCTATGATGGATGGCCATTAAAAGATATGAACTAAGAACCGAGTTTTCATTAAACTTACTATTAACTGAGTTTCCATTAAACTTACTATTAAAGATGGATGAAGGATATTGGAGTGACACTCAAGGACTGCCTCCTGGGCCACGGGGGGGGAGACTTTTGGTGGCATAAGGCTTTCAGATTATGGCCCCGTATGCCGGGTTAAAGGCATTACCTCCCGCCTCGGGGAACATAATGAGAGGATACGGCTCTAGGTTGTGGGGTAGCACACAACCCTTCATCGATGTTGTCCGCTCCCGTCGGGTCCCTAAAGATGATAAGTAATTCATTCGGCTTTCTATGAATTTTCTGAAGAAAAGATAACAAGAAGAAGAACCAGGATTTTTGAACTTAAGAAGAATTGATATGATGACTTTTCGCATGCTAAGTTTATGTTATGAATTTATATTTTGACCTGATGATATGTACGTTAATGTTTTCTGCATGTGGGTACCTTGCTGGGCCTCGTAGCTCACTCTTAGCTATTTTCAGGTGATGAGAAGCTTATGGATGACGGGAAATGAGAGTAAGGTGGACGAGCCAGGACGGGTAGCTGGCCAGAATTATGCATCATGGAAAGAACAGACTCGATGTACTCTCTGTTGATTGTTTTGGGAAGCATTTTGTACAACACTACCGCTGTGAAAGTTAATGAATATAGTATGCTTTCGTACGATATTATGGTCTGAGTAATTTTGTGATTCCTAGTGGCATCTCAGCTTGTTTCGGGACCTTCATGTCCGACCGTCCTCTTAATTGGCTGATCAAGTAAGAACCAAAAACTTTAAAGACCAACTCAAGGAGTTTGGCTTTAAATGATCCTGTGTACGAAAAGAAAGGTATATATAAAAGAAAAGAAAAATTTTATGTCTACCTAATTAGTCTTTATATTGTATATGATGCAAAGGATAGACTTGACAGCGGCCGTATGTGGTGAAATATGGCCGGTCCATCATGCTGTTTTTTTAGGACTCACGTATTGTTACTCAGAGGTGCTTGGGGCATGCCCCAGTGATTATGTTCTATCTCCAAGTCAGTAAAACACTTGGGGTTAGAACATAATTTTTGTACTTTTATTTTTAATTCAAATTTAATTACTTATCAAAAAAAATGTATATATATTCACAATGCATACACAGGATCATCCAATGCCATGAAATATTCACAGCTCTAATTCTTTTAACATTTCATTTCATCAAACAAAAATTCTTACAGAGATGCCAATCTAATACCTGATTATAACCAAAAGTTAATAGCAGAAGCAGATCTATACCAAAATGTATACAAGTGGAATCATAATCATTCATTCATAGTTTGAGATAAAGACATTCAACACTATCAAATTCTTCAAAAATATTCATCAGGCTTTCCGATTCCAAAATCCCTCCTGACTAAGCTTTGTTTATTCCTACTCGTCCGGTATCAATTCTATTATTTCATCTAGAGAAGAAAAATTATAATAGGGTGAGCCGAAGCTCAACAAGCCACTAAAAACATGCAATATACATCATGAATGCGATAACATAGAGTTATAGAAAATACCGAGGTTCATTACGAATGCCGATTCCAAAGTCCAAGTCCGATATCAAATTTTCAAAGTTCACTATTGGAAGCAAATTTCCAGGGTACAAAATTTCTATATTTTAAAGCTAACTTCCGGAGTACAAAGCTCAACGTTAAAATCCGAAGTTCACATTACATTATCTATTTCTGAATTTCATAATGCCATATCATTTTCTTTGACCGAAGGGACCTAGGCTAGTAGACCCTACCAGCCAAGGGGGAGAGTAATCAATGGTAAATTGTGTTCACTCCATACAATCAAAGGCCATAGTTCGATAATCATATTCATTTCCATTTCCATTCAAAATCCGAAGTCTATAGTTCCATATTTCTGTCCTCTCTTTACGTCCCAAGGAGTGGCAGACCACGTATCACTCTATGGACAGAGTTACCGTTGATTACAACCGTAACATTCTAAGGCATGTCGGATAACCTTATCTAACTGCTTCACAGTTTTAGGTTCAAAGCACTTATTCAAGGTTGAAACAAAATTCATTATATTTTCAAGGCCGGTTTCATAGTTCACTCAATCCATGCTCCAGTTAATATTCAAAAGACCTTTACCCTTTTAATGTTTCAATTTCTATATATACGATTTCCATGCAAAGTAGTCCGGTCATAAAATGAACAGAAACATGGGCAAGCATATAAAAATCAATGTGGAGAGCTATATTCATACAAGACAATTCCAGTTGTAATTTGAACAATAAAGCATGTGCTAAACATGAACAAGTGTCAGGAATTTACAAAACGTGAAACTTAGTTCAGATTCATGCATGCTTTGTGATGAAACTTATACTTGTCAAAACAATGCCATAGAAAACAAATTCCAAAGTATACTTGTATAAAAACATTATTACAATTTAAACTTCAAAATGGAGGAACATTTGCCTGATTTCTAAATTCTTTCACCCCAACCGGCCTAAAGCTCCCTCTTCCTCTTCGCCTCTTACTCCTTTCACGGACTTTCTAATTCCTTTTTCAGATTAAGAGCTCAGCATTTATAGATGATGGGCTAGGTGGGAGTGGGTGGGGTTGGTTACCTACTTGTACTTTCCTTTTTTTCTAGAAGGTCAGTGGGATAGGTAATAATGGTTTACCTTCTCTGGGTAGTTGGAAGGAGGTTAATGAGGTAGGTAAGTCTATTTCAACTGAAGTCGGTCTTGATCCAATTCCAATCTACTCCGGTTGCTTTTCCATTCTCAAAGTCTCCGGTCAACAACCACATAATTCCAATCAACATTTCATCCTCAAATTTTCGGTCAATAACCACATAGTTTCGGTTAACATTTCATCTTCGAATTTGCGGTCAACAACCTCATAATTGCAGTCAACATTTCATCCTCAAATTTCCGGTCAATAACCACATAGTTCTGGTCAACATTTCATCTTCAAATTTCCGATCAACAACCTCATAATTCCGGTCAACATTTCATCCTCAAATTTTCGGTCAATAACCACATAGTTCCGGTCAACATTTGCTCTTCAAATTTCCAGCCAACAACCTCATAATTTCGGTCAACATTTCATCAACTCCATCCTTCATCATCTTTCATCAGCTTTGGCCATTTCCTTATCATCATCAACTTCGGCCTCCACTCCATCAACTTCTGTCTTCTCCTTCTCAACTCCGGCCATCTCATTGCTTAAATTTTTCTTCGGCTTTTACAAGGCCTAATTATCATGTTACTTTTAAAGTCGGGATCTCACAATTCGCCCCTACTTAATGAAATTTCGTCCTCGAAATTTAAATGAAGTTACTAACCTTAAGTAAACAAGTGGGGATACTTGCTTCGAATTTTTTCTGTGTTCCCAAGTTGCCACTTGATGCGAATGGTTACTCCAAAGCACCTTTACCAAGGAGATTGTTTTTGTACATAGCTTTTGCTCCTTCCGGTCCAAAATATGCATCGGTTCCTCCACGTAGGATAAGTTTTTGTCAATTGTCAAAGGCTCAAACTCGATCACATGTACAGGATCATGGACATATTTCCTGAACATTGATACATGAAATACATCATGTACTTCTGCTAAGCTTGGCTGTAGCGCCAGCTTATAGGCCACTTCTCCGATCCTCTCCAAAATCTCAAACGGGCCAATGAATCGTGGCTTCAGCTTTCCCTTTACCCCGAATCTGGATGTTCCCTTAGATGGCGGCATTTTTAGAAATATAAAGTCACCTACATCAAACTTCAATGCTGATCACCTCTAGCCTGCATAGCTTTTCTGTCTGCTCCGGGCAACCCTTAAATTCTCATGTATCAGCTTTATCTTCTCCACCGTCTCTTTAACAATTTCAGGGCCTAAAATTCTTTTATCTCCAGTTTTCTCACAGTGGATCGGTGATCGACATTTCCTTCCATATAGCGCCTCAAATGAAGCCATGCCTATACTTGCTTGATAGCCATTATTATTTTAAGCTTGATAGCCATTATTATACATGAACTCCGCCAAGGCCAAGTAATTATCCCACGTCCCTTTCATTTCCAAGACTGAAGCTCTTAACATATCCTCAGGGATCTAGATTTTATGTTCTGACTGGCCGTCGGTCTGTAGATGATAGGCAGTACTGAACTTCAACTCTATCTCCAATTATTTATGGAAGATTTTCCAAAATCTTGAAACAAAACAGGAATTCCTATCAGATATAATAGAAGTAGGCACACCATGAAGTTGGACTATTTCATTCACATATAGCCGTGCCAGTTTATCATGAGAGTAAGTCGTCCTGATTGCTAAGAAATGGGCTAACTTCGTTAGCCGGTCAATGATAACCCAAACGACATCATGATTTTTGGGAGTCCTTGGTAGACTAGACACAAAATCCATAGTAACATCCTCCCATTTCCAACTTGGAACCAGCATCGGTTGTAATAACCCAGAGGGCTTTCTTCTTTCAGCTTTTGCTTGTTGGCACACAAAACACTTTTCCACATAAGCCATAACGTCCCTTTTTATGTTCCTCCACCAAAACGTTTTCATCAAATCTTGACATATCTAATTCACTCCGGGATGGATCGTGTACCGGGATCGATGGGCTTCCTTTAAAATTTTCTCTTTCAATTCTTTATCGTCTGGCACACAGAGGCAGTCCCTAAATCTTAACACTCCATCTGTCCGAACATTAAAATTAATTCTGAAATCTTTATTCAGATCACCCATAATATTCATAAGAAATGGGTCCTTCATTTGCTTTCCCTTAACTTTATTTATCACCTCCGGCTGAACTTGAAGATATGATAAAATTATCTGGCCGCGTTGAATATGCCGCTGCATTTTACATTGCTACAAGTATTCCAACATCTCCATTTGTTTAATCTGTAACCACGCCATATAGCCTGATCGGTGGCTTAAAGCATTAGCAACTATATTAGCTTTTCCTGGCTTATACTATATTTCACAATCATAGTCTTTTAAGAAGTCCACCCACCTTCTTTGTCTCATATTAAGCTCCTTCTATGAGAAGAGATATTTCAAGCTCTTGCGATTAGAGTAGACAAGGATCTTTTCACCATATAGGTTGTGTCTCCAAATTTTCAAGGCAAACACTACTGCATCAAGTTCTAGATCATGCATCAGGTAGTTCTTTTCATGCATCTTTAGCTGTCTGGAACCATAAGCTACCACCTTTCCATTTTGCATTAATACACATCTTGATCTGGTCTTAGAAGCATCACAATATACTTCAAAACCTCCCGAGTCATCTGGAATAGTCAGCACCGGAGCTGTCGTTAAGCTATCCTTCAACTTCTGAAAGCTCCAGTCACACTCTTCCGTCTAATCAAACTTGGCTTCTTTCTTTGTCAGCTGCGTCAGGGGCATGGTGATCTGGGAAAACTTCTCCACAAAAAGCCGATAATAACCGGCCATGCCAAGGAAACTTCAGACTTCAGTAACAGACGTAGGTCGATTCCAATTTGTAACGGCCTCCACTTTCTTTGGATCTACAACAATTCCTCCATTGGAAATCACATGTCCTAAAAATATCATTTCCTCCAAGCAGAATTCACACTTTTTTTAGCTTTTTTTTTTTGGTAAGTAAAGTTCATTAAAAAAGAAAAGAAAGTTGTAGCACCTATGATCTAATTCAAGTGTTATACCGACTTGAAGGTAGAGCATAGTAGCAGGGGCAGCCCCTAAGCACCATGATACAAGTCATAAAACAACATAATACCAGTCACAAAAACTAGAAATCAACCTGAAACGGCTGATAGCCTAGGAAAACAAACAGGAGCTAAAACTAATTCAGCACCACACCATATGACAATCACCACATCCTATTGGCAACACAGTTCTTTACCGTTAACACAGCAAAGTCACCTCGGCACCAGCAGCATCTCAGCAAAAGAACCATCTCGGTTGAAGGGCGATGAAAACCTCTGGCTTCACTGTAGCAGAATCTAGTAAACCATGGATCCTACAAAATGTTTTTCTAGCAATTCCAGCATTTCCAACAAGCCTTCCATACTTAACTGGCACTAGCAGATTTCACCACAACACCCACATTAGAAGCAGCTACTCACCAGCATCAGCAAGAAATTAAATTTGAAAGGCTAATTATCTCAGGAAATCAAATAGGTGCTAAAGCTACCTCAGCACCACATCCATTTGGCAACCACCAAAACCTTTAGGTACCAAGATTCTTTACTGTTGACACAGTAAAGAAACCTCTTCCCCAGCAGCATCTCGGCAAAAGAAGCATCTCGGTTGAAGGCTGAAGAAGACCTCGATCTACACTAAAGCAAAAAGCAGTAAACCTCGGATCTTGCAGAACGCTGGGGTGAGACAGCATGGGCAACCAGCCAGTTGTGCTAGAGATGATGATTAGAAGGATGGGACCACTTCTGCTTAGACTGTTTTGATTTTTTGAGGATAGATTTTAGCTTAAATCCTTCTGGGTGTGTGTCCCGGCCACTGGCAAGAGAAGGGACAGCGTCATCATCGACTTGAGCTCCAGAAGCAGCATCCTTCTATCTCAAATCAGCAAGGTTCCTACACAGCTTCTTAGAGTTGGTGTCGTATCTTAGAACCCCTCCTTGGGGGAAGGAAAGGGCATCGTGAATAGAGGAGCTTATGGCTGAACCTACTCCCACTTCAGGATAATTGGAAGTTCCAAGAGCCTCCAACCAGTCTACATCTGTTATAGGATTTTGGGGTATAGGGGCAACACCTGCGCCGTGGGATCCAGTACTATCTGCTGGAATTCCACGCCTCAATGCCTCAACATATGAAACCTGGTGCCATTCAATGTATTGATCACCGCACAAAAACACATCAGCCACTGGCTGTGCCTGGTCTTCCAAATAGCCACTGTCAGTGGGCATCCCTTGGGTAGAGCCAGAATCATGCCCACAGAAGTTTTGGTTCACAGTTATAGCCTCATTGATGATTTCAGGTGGACAGACACTGGACGTATGAGTCCCACACCTTAAAGGGTTTTGAATAACCTGATATCCAGTAGAATTGGGCTAATAATTCGCAACCAAATCAAGAGTGTGGCTTGGACATTCAGCGAGTGAGGGAATGGAGTTCAAAAGCTCATCAACCTCAATGTGGCACTGAACCACCTGATCACCAGATGCTGCATTAGGTTGCTCATGATCAACAACCAATCTAAGAGCGTCTAGACCAAACAAATCAGCAGTAATAGAGGAGCACGATGCAGGAGTCTTCTCCAGACCATCTGCAACCAACTGCTCAGCAACTTGGAGTACAATCCTCAATTGGGTTTCATGCTCCTCATGGTTCTTAGAGTATATCAAAATGTCGTCTATAAATACCACCGCAAACATATCCAGGTAAGGCCTAAATACCCTATTCATCAAATCCATAAATGCTACTGGAGCATTTGTAAGACCAAAAGGCATTACAAGAAATTCATAGTGGCCGTACCCTATTCTAGAAGCAATTTTGGCCACATCCTCCTACTTAATCCTCAACTGTTGATATCCAAACCTCAAATCAATTTTTGAAAACACCTGAGACCCTTGTAATTGATCAAACAGGTCATCAATACGAGGTAAAGGATATCTATTTTTAATTATGATTTTATTTTGTTCAAGGTAATCTACACATAGCCGCAGAGATCCGTCCTTTTTCCTTACAAACAAGATCGGCGCTCACCATGGTGATACACTTGGTCTAATAAACACTTCAACTAACAATTCTTGCAACTATAATTTTATTTTATTTTTATTTTTTGGGTAAGTAAGAAAAATTTTATTAATGAAAATAGAAAAATACAGAACCAATATTCTGTCTTCAAGTGTTTTGCCGACTTGAATGTAGAATAAAGACACCGAGGCAAACCCCGAGCGCCGTGATATATGTTACAAACCGAAAGAAACAAAAGTCAAAGGACCAGTCAAAATATCAGGAGACCTAAATAAGATTATAAAAGGAAAGAAAACGGCCAAAGCGCCATCTTTTTTTTGGTAAGTAAGATGCATTAAATTTAAAGGAAAGATACAAAGCTTTGTACTAACTCCAACTGTTTTTCCGACTTGAAAATAGAACAAAGACAAGGGGGTGTACCCCAAACCTCATGAACCTGTCATAATCACAGACCATGTCCCAGGTCATGAAAAAAATAAAAACAACAAGCTGGTTTACATCAACACCGGCTTTAATGGCCTTGGTCAAAAAACAGCCCCTCCCGGGCAAACATCTTGGCAGAAAACCAAGATAGGCAGCACCTTGGCACTTTCCAGCAGGAGAATCCGGAAATGATGGCTCCACACCAAACTTTGCATCCAGTAACTCACCAACTACCGTATGACAGCAAGGGCAGATACCACATTTGAACTGCTGCAATATCAGCACAAAACAGACAGAATAGCCGTGATATCTGGGCACTAAACTGGCTGATCACCATCCATGGATAGGAAGACTGCTCCCCTACAGCAATATCATTTCTCAGCAAAAAGAAGCAGCAAAATAACCTCCCAGAGAAATAGCCTCAATCATAGAAAACAAGAATTCAAGATGAAATCCTGAAATCCAAGGGCATTAAAATGGAGCTAATACTGTTTCAGCAGGACACTACAATTTTTACAGCAAATTGCCCACAATAACCAATAGATGCAGCTTAATTTGGTCAGCAGCATCTCAATTTCATCAGCACAAATGACCATTTCTAAACACCGCACCATGACGGCAGCAGTAGGGAACCAGCTCCGTAGTATGCACCACGCCAACAATTCTAATCAGCAAGATCCAAACCATGGACAAAACACCACCTCAGCCAAAAAAAACCACAGGCAGAAGCAACAGAGCATAAAAAGCAAGCCGAGGAAGGCCTCTGCTCCTGCCAACCCCCAAACCTTCAAGCCCAGCCGGCATGAAGGCTTACAATGAGCTGGAGGAGCCTTTAGAGATTTTGGACGCAGATTTTCTATTCCTACGAGACTTGGTTTGCTTCCACGGACCATATTGCATGGCAATCAAATCTTTAATACTACGGAAAGAAGTGTGAGAAGACTCCACCATGGGAGTGTCCAATGCCTAGCCCTCTCGAACAGCTGCCAACAAGCTCCTTGGGGAAATAGTGTCATGTCCCACAAGGCCTGCAGCATCCAGGGAATATTTGCTTGAAAGAGTGATAGAGTTGGGTGTTAGGCCAAGATTAACATCTAAGGCTTGAGCCTTAACATGATGGACATAGAGGGCATCATGAGGGCTGTATGAAGAATCAACAGCAGGATCATCTTCAACCTCAGCTTCTGTTGGCAAGCCAGAAGAGACAGCGTCCGTGGCTGCAGCAGCACAAACTGGAAAAGGTTGTTCTTTAGGATTATGCGGCTCCCTCATTTTAGAAGCAGCCTTGGTTCCCAGAGCGTCCATTCGGTCTACATCAGTTATCGGCCTCATGGAAATTGAGTCAGCACCAGCACCCAGCAGATCCTCTATAGCATCGACAACAAGACCACATCGCAAAACCTCAGCAAAAGAAGCCACATGCCTTTCTTGGTGGCAGACGAGGGCTAGCTGAGCACTGCTAGGAGATTTACCATGCTGATTAGCAAGGGCAACATGTTGGTTGAGAGAAGAAATAGCAGCAGAAGACTCATCAAACACTGCGTCAGCTGGGTGTTTGATCTGATGCAAAGTGTTCAGAGGAGAAGACAATGTGTAGGGGCTAGAGAGGGCACAGGAGCATCATTCTCCTTCCCAACAACCACAACTGGATGGGAGCATCCACTGCGAGGGGGCATCAGCCTATAGTGAGAAACACTTATAAGAGCCTCATCAAAATGGGCCACAGAAGCAGACCGGTAGGATCCTGGCATCACAAGATCAGGACCAGCTTCTAGCACTACACTCACATTTTGAGCCTTATTTTGTGGCAAAAGATCAACAGCTAGGGCCACTCTACCTACAGGGGCTTCATTACAGTCCCCATCAGTATCAGGGCCCAGCTCAGATCGGGCAAGGTAGGGCACTTGCACATTGGGTGCTGGGGCAACCTCATTCAAAGCCAGCCTTTCAAATAGATTCAGAGACGTCACAGGAGGAGCAGAGTCAAGCATGGAGTAAGGTTGAGCAGCAATTTTAGGCTCAGAAACTGAGTCTAGCAGAGTACAAGTCGTGGGCTGAATTATAGACTTCATATAGCATTGTGCTACACGATGACCAATTTTATGGCAGAGCCTGCATTTCTCCAGTTTCCTTTGGTATTCCACTTGCACCTCAGCCTCAGGTATGTGCCCTGATTTAGCAGGAGAGCTAGAGCATAATTTGGAATGCTGCTAGAGCCAAAGCACCATCATTCCAAGTTAAGAGCAAGATATAACCCAAAGGGCAGTAGAAATGCTGAAAAGACTACTTGCTTCAGCAATTCCAGCGGCAGCTTCCGGCATCGGGCAGCAGCTTTCAGCATCATCTTCACAGGTGGTCATTCATGGCAAAAGAATTCCACCAGCAAAAAGACCTCGGACTGAATTGCTCTCGGCCACTATTCAGTCATCTCATCCCACAGCATCTTAGGAGGCTCTGGGAATAGGGTATCCAGAGTTAGAGAGAGATGCTTTGGCCTCTCTCTAAGCTTTGAATTTGAATTCTACTTCTTCGTTCCCTCACAGGAGGGTTTTGGGCATCGCCTCACTGATGGTGCTGGCATGGACGACACCCTGAGGGCCCCGATGATCCCTACCCGACCCCCCTGTCCCCCTCCGTTCCTTGATGCCTCTCATTCGGCGCTGTCCTCAGACTCTCCTTCCACCCTTTTTACCCATCCCTTCCCTCCATTATATAAAGATACCCTGACCCCGTCCCCTGGCCCAAATGCTTTCTTCTTGGACTCCCTGAAAAATCAGGTCTGCTCTCCGATCGAGCTGGTCACTGGGGTTACCGATCGAAGAAAGGAGCCAGTGCACTTGGAGAGTCCTGATTCTGAGCCATGGTCCGCTGCTATTGCGACTGAGCCGGCTGGTAATCTTGTGGATTCATGCTCTCTGCTAGGTACTAATCCGAAGCTCTCTGGTCCATCTGTTGATTCCGCCACCCAGCACCATCAGTCTGGGTTCACCCAGACTCCCCCCTCCCACTCGTGGGCCGGTGTTGTTAAGAGCAAAGTGTTTAATCAATCATCTCCTCTGAAATATTACCCCCCTCAATCCTTAGATGGAGATGCTGTCTACATTTCTTCTCCTCCTACTGAAGTCATTCAACAGTGCCAGGAATACTTGGGAGCAACATTAGTGGGATACTTCTATGAAAAATCTCTCCCTTTTAAGGTGGTTGACTCCATTGCTCGTAAGATTTGGGCTTGGTTTGGCCTTTCTCATGTTGCCGAAAATGACAAGGGGTTTTTCTTCTTTTGGTTCTACTCAATTGCTAAGCTGAATGAGTGTTTATCAAAAGGTCCCTAGGCCTTTGGATGGAAAACTATTTTTCTTTTAAGATGGCTGCTTGATATGGCACTCACGATGGAATCCCACAAAAGGTTCCTGGTATGGATCAATCTGACTAATATTCCGTTTGAATATTGGACCCCTTTAGGTCTTAGCTCGATCGCTAGTGGAATTGGCAAGCCCATCCAGCTGGATACTAATACAGCTCGAATGGACAGAGTACAGTTCACCCGAGTTTGTGTTGAAGTGGGTAGGGATGATCCACTTCCCACAAAAATCAGATTAAAGTCTGAAGCCGCTGAGGTTGAGGTTGCAGTGGCTTATCAATGGAAGCTGGCGCGTTGTGTGTCTATAGCCAAACAGAGTAAACTTGATGAAGCAAAGGCCAACCATATGGCACCTTCACTGCCGGAAGGCCATGATGTTGATCTCAAATCTCAGGATTCGAATCTGCAGGTGGCTGATCCTACTAAGGTGCCTTATATGGATCCTATGTGTAAGGAGAACCGGGCTGCAGAACCCAAGCTCAGCCATCGAATCAAGGGTCCTCTCTTGAGAAGCTACACGGTGGTTATTCTTATGCCAATTGCCCTGATTCATCTGTGGAATTGGTCACGAATGATGGCATTCCCGTTGACACTGGAATTGAGCTGAAATCTGATCTTCCTAGTGAGCTAGTTTGAGGTGATCCTGATCCTGCTCCAGGAAAAAGGGCTGTGGTGCCCCTGGATCCAGTTGATTTCGCTGACCAAGTCACCATCAAGATGGAAGTTCCCTGATGTCCTGTAACTCTCTAGGCATGGATACTGCTTCTGAAGTGGATGTTGTTTCCTCTGGTTTGGTGGTGGATTCTCTATTGGATTCTTCTCAGCCTGTTGTTGAAATGGCCATGGTCTCTTGCACTATTGGCCCTACTCCCAGCTCTCTTGATGCCCCTGTTAGCCGGGTCGGCTATGCCCCGAGAAGTGGCATCTTAGACCTAGGCTCTCCTTCGCATAGCTTCGCTCATTTTGGAAGGAATCAAGTATTGCGTCCCTTGGACGTGGACCTTGATTTCACTCCCGAATCAATTTCAAGACTTTCTAGCAAGTATCACCATGATTAGTCTGGCCTTGTTGAGGAGGCAATGGGTGATGAGGATACTGCATCGGGCAACCAACGTGTCCTTAGAAGCGGGCTTGCAACTGTTTCTGCTCACTTTAAGGAGGCCATGGCAGTTGAGGATGTTGATAACGATCCAATGCTCTATGCCCTCTAGAAGTTATTAACAGCAAAAGATTCTCTGCTACATATTAACTCCCTCGCCCCAGAACATAGGAACATTGTACTTGATTTTATGGATAGCTGTTGGTGCGATGTAACTGGTAAGTCTAGGGATGAGTTCAGATCTTCCTATCTGATGACTGAGGTGACTCTAAACAGCTCTTCTGATGCACTTTTTGAGGCCTTTAGACTGTTGGTGGTTGCTAAATCCTTCCAACCACACATTGATTCCTTATCTCCAGATGGGAGAATGGTTATTTTTAGCTTTCTTAGTTTTCTGCTAGAATTGAAAACGAACTGTCCATCTTGCCAATATAGCGATCTAAATGGACTAGTGGTGGGCCTCCTAAATTTTGACAGATCTAAATGCTCACAACAGCTGAATCACCGAAGTGTTAAAGATGTGCAATACAATCAAGGTATTACGGTGCATGATGGAACCTGGAAACATGTCAAGTCAAGGAGACAACGAAAAGCTGCTTCCAAGAACTCCAAGGGTTCCTCTAGCACGAACGCTGTTTTGAGCTGATTGAAAACAAACTTGGTTTGTGAGGTTGCGTCTCGGGTGTGATGCTGCTGTTGCCTTGGGACCAGCTTTTGCTTGTGTTTGACGGTTTCTGCCGGGTTATTTTGTAAGGGACTAGCACCAGGTACGTTTTCAACTAGTCGCTGGTTTGGACATGCTGCCAAGTAAGCCAGGTTTGGGATTGGCAGGCTTGTGTGCCCTACACGACCTATACTTAATGCGCTGGAACAAGCTATTGCATATTTGGAATCCAACATATGCCCGAGATGGGCATCATGCCTGATCAATAGGGTGCTGGTGATGGTGCTGATGCACTTGGTGCTGATGCGCCTCTTGCTGATCTCAACCTTACTATGGAATTAGAATGGTTGTGATTCGTTTGTGTAATAGGACGAATTTGTCCGGGACAATGTGTATGGTTTAATGGAATTTGTCTGAGGAATGTATCGACCTGAGTGATATTGTCGTGATGGTGCTGATACGAAAATACTGCAGTGGCTGTTTTCTGTTAGTTATCGCCCGTGGTGCATGCTGTTGATGTCACCCTGTGTGTTTCAATGCAGTTGTTTCTGCAGCATCTGTCTATAGAAATTTTGCAAGTGTGGGCCCTGTTGCCCAATTGTATGCCTTGGATCTGTCCGAGATCTTTGCCCTTGATGCCTATTGCCCGGGTTTATGTGGGCTAAGCTCCTTTCTTCCGGGGTATACCGGGCGAGTTCAAGACTCTCCGGTTGCTATAGGGGTGATTGCTTCAGATTTGGTAGGTATTGAAGCAAATGGACAAGGTGCTGCTTCGACAGAGCTGGCTGATTTGTTGTGCTGGTGTGTTTCTGGCCGTGATGTTTAATCTGAGGTTTTTGCTTAAATGAAAATTGTAGTTTTTTTTGAGATGCTGCTGAAGGCTTTTTGGAGCTGTGTTGCTGAATTGAGATTTGTTGCTACCAGGATGGATGCCACTTTATGATTTCTCCTGGGTCCAAAATGGCTGGCTTAATCGGCTCCGGCATGTTGCTAGTTTTGGACCATGATGCATACTATCCGACCTGCATAAGACCGAGGTGCTTTTGCCGTTTGGTGCTGTTGTTGAACTGCCTGAGATATTGGGGATTGAATGCCTTTTGTGTTGCTATGGGGCATGATCCAACCCGATATGCAAATGGAGGTGGTCCAACGTGGGGTTTGAGCACAATCCGAAATGTTGTAAAATTTGTCGGTATTGTCGAAGGTTGTCCCCATGGAGGACCTAGTTTTTTTTTGTGTTAATTTTTTTGTCATTTGATGTACCAAAGTGCTCGGGGAATGCCCTAGCATTTTTGCTTTAGCTCCAAGTCCGAAAACACTTGGAGATAAATCATAGTTTGTGTAATTTTTTTCCCTTTAATCCAAATTTACTTACTTACCAAAAAAAAAATCCCACAACATCTCGGGCAAAACAAATTCCTCAGCCATTGGCAGCATCTCATCCCCTTGCACTCGGACAATTTGCAACACCTTGGCCTTAGGCAGCGTGGAGAGAAGGTATCTTGTCCCACAGTAAAGACCACCCAATAATGCCAACACCCAACTTGGCCTGCATACATCTCGGGCGAGGCCACCACAGAACCATGAAACTATCTGCAGCTCCTCGGACAAAATTGCACCTCAGCCATGCTGAACCTCAGTTAGGAGTAGTAAGTCCCTGGCGTCAGCAAGAGATCTTTGGCTTCAGCATGGTAAAAACATGGACAACACTGCCTCGACAGCCAATGGCAGCATCTCATCCATTTGCTAATCTTGGACAACTAACACCTCAAGCCATCATCTCGGTCAGCAAGTAACTTGGTCAACAACATCCTATCCTAAGGCAGACATCTCAGCAAACAGCCTTTGCATGACAGCAGAGCACAACTCGGGAAGATTTTTCTCTGCACCAACATCAGCATCAACATTTCACAAGCATCAGCATTTCTTTCCACCCATGCTTCAGCAGTAAATGCTTCAGTAGATCCGTCGGCAGTTACCTCGGCCAATTAGCAACACAGGACAGCTACCACCTTCGAAACAGTAGCCTTTGCCGTTTGCACTTCAACAGAGTCTCAGATCGTGAAGCCAAACAGATCATCAGATGAGAAGCAGCATAAAAGAGGATTTGCGCAGCACCAGCATCACGACAGATTTGGAAGATCAGCCATACTGCAACACATAATAGCTACCATGCCATCCACAAACAGGGGCATCGAGTCCCGTAGCCAGCATCTAGGAGCCTTTAAACAACATAGAAGCCTCTACCATTTGCACTACACAGCCTCAGTGCAGCACCGACATCACGACAGCAACCATAATTGAGTACTTTTAGTCTTCAGTCAGTCACTAAAATTTGGGATAACGTAGCTCCCTGTCAGCAACTCCATATCTCAATTACATCCCAAAACCAACAGCAAGAGAGGTGTCCAAGGGCAATTGCTTGAAAATAGCAACTCGGACTATAATTTTTGTTCCTTTAATTCTTTTTTTTGGTAAGTGATTAAATTTGCATTAAAAAGAAAATAAAGTATAACAACTATGTTCTATTTCAAGTGTTTTTCCAACTTGGAGTAAGGACATAGCAACAAGGGAATCCCTTGAGACCATGACACTAATCATGAAATCCAAAAAAGAAAATATGATCATTATAGATCAAAGCCACCTAAGTAACAACTCCAACTGAGTCAACACAAAGCCAATCTGGCAACACTAATTGCTGACACAGCACACAACAAACTACACTAGGCCTGATTAGCCGAACGAGGGGACCGCTTCTGCTTGGTCCTTCTTAGATTTTTAAGTATAGATTTCAACATGAAGCCTTCAGTAGAATCTACCCGCACACTGGTAGAAGGAACAGCTAGAGCTGCAGAATCATCAGGTTGCTGAAGATTGGAGCACGGGCTCAAATCCCCACCTTGAGAAAGTGAAAGAATAGCTTGAACTTTTTTATTTTTGGTAAGTAAGTTAATTGTATTAAAAAAAAGAAAAATTTTACAAACTATGATTTAATCCCAAGTGTTTTTCCGACTTGGGATAAAATCATAACCGTAGCGGCTAATCCCGAACAACAAAAAAACACAAAGGAAACAAGTCCTACACCAGAATACCCTTTGATGGAAGGGAATCAATACAAACCAAAAACCGGCATCACTTGTATGGTAAAGAACCAGTACATACTCTCTGAGCAATGCTGCAGCAGGAAGAAACGATGAGCAATAACTAGAAAAAAACAAGCAGCGAGCCAAATGGCAGAAGCTGTAGCACGGCAACACTGGTTTGGTGAAGAGCCAGAACGTACTCCCCGGGCATTGCTTCCACAGGAAGAATCGGCGACCAACGGATGGTAAAATGGGCAACGAGCCAGGTGCCAGAAAACTGAGGCTGGGACCAAGGCATGCAGAGACAGCGTGCCTACTGAGGCTCTGATGTGTTTACGGAGGAGGCCCAAACATACCCCCTGAGTTAAGCTTCGGCAGGAACACAACAGCGAGAATCAGCTGGTAGAGCATCATCAGCTAGTAGCAAGCCAGCTGATTTTCGATGGCCTGATCTCATGCGAGCACATGGCACATCAGAGCATTACAACACAAATTTGGATCAGCAGCATCAGCACCAGCAAGCTGATTTGGGCTACAGCAGAATTTAGCAATCTAACTACATTTAAAGTGCTTCAGCGCCACAACAGGAAAACTTCGAAGCTGGCATCCCTCGATGATTAAGTTTCACGACATAGCCCACTACTCAACATCAACACCCAATATCATCAACACAGCCCAGCAGGGACTACATCGGGGGCAGTAGTGTAAGTCAGCAAGCTTCAGACCATGGGGCCATCACTTGATCGGTGCTCTAGCCACAAGAAGCATCACAGCTGTTTCCACGCCAGCTTAGATCTTTCGACCTTCAGAAAGACCATCATCACAGAATAACCTAGATCGGGGTCAGGAAGCCCAGCTCCTACTGTGGCAGCAGCACATTGTTACCCAAGGAAAGAAGTAGCATATAACGGCTGTAAACCCGTAGGAGCTCCATGGCTTTACAACAAAGGGGCTAGCACCTTTGACACAAACTGCGAACAGGACAGATGAAAAACCATCAGCTTCAGTAGTCCGCAACGGATATAGACTGCAATACTCAGACTCTTGATCCAGGCAAAAGAACCATCCCTCTGTAGGTCCTGCAGTACTCCTACAGATCCAATCCAGTGCATCAAAGGGGCTTCAATGCACACAAAAGAGCCCAGCGCGATGCCTCCAATGGTAGCTCTAAGTAATGAAGAATGCCAGGGGAAATAAAATCAGCCTAATTTCTTAGTACTTCGAAGAGATCACAGCAACCACAAACAGTATTTAATGACTGCTCCACAACCCTGCAGAACGGACAACAACAAATACAAGAGCAAATCCCATCACCACCATAACCAGCAGCAATTGAAAATCCACAGTAGCCAACCACACCCAGTAGCATTGCGATAGCAGCAGTTGAAAATCCACCAAACAAAAGGTAGCATCAGCAGCCAGATGGGAGTCCCATATAAGCAATAACTCCTAACAGCAGACCAAACCGACGAACCAGAGCAGCCAAAATAATAACTCTCCAACAGGCTCCGTGAATTTTTTTCGTGGGGTAGGGGGGCTTGTGTGTGTGTATGTGAGTGAAAAGACCAAAGAGAAGGCGACATAAAGGACTGCTGGAACAAACATCCAAGGCTGGCTATGAGAATCAAAACAATCCACTAATATTAATTCCATATATACATCCAATTACCAACAACCCTACGATTATTCTCCAAAAAGATGGTGCAGGTCACGATGGCCGCCAGCCGAGAGGGCGACCATCACCAAGAGGAAAAAAGGAGAGGAACAGCTTGAACAGAAGAAGTAAAGTTAGGTGACCATACAACCTCTTCAGAACAATTTGTGATTCCAAGAGCATCCATTCAGTCTGCATTAGTTATCGGCCTTATGGATAGTGGGGCAACACCAGCACCCAGGAGTCCCTCACCAGTAGTAACAAGGCCATGCCTCAATGCCAGAGGAAACGAAACTGGAAGCCTTTCATGGTGGAAGACGGCACGATGATGATCAACCTGTAGAGGGTCATCATCCTGATCACTAGGAGACAAGGAACCCTCACTATCCATCAAAGCAAAACCAGGTTCAGAGCGTGGATCAGTCCTACCAATCAAAGGCTTACCAGAAGCTTCATTTGGATGCACGCCAACCTGAGAACTCACCACAAACCTGGCATCATCCAAACTCAAAGAAACAACAGCAGGAGGAGGAGGACGTGAGGCAGAGGCCTCCTCCAGATCTTCTGCAACAATTTGCTCAGCAAATTGTGGGCACTGGACCACCAAGTCCCTAACCATATGGTCCTTGACAAACTCAGGGTGACAGTCAGAGAGAAGAGGAGCAAAGGAGTTGCCAGGGAAATCAATTTATTTATGCAAACCAACCGAAACAGTCGATGGCTGAGGACAAATTTTAGGCATAGCTCGCTTCCTAGGAGACTTACCAGCAGAAGGACGAATCCTCTTGGCTTTGCAATTGGACTCCTCATTTCCAAACAGGAGACACTGCCCACACCTAATCAGCTTCCAAGAGTATTCAACATTCACCACAGGATTAGAGTCTGACGATTGCAGGACAATTCTTGTGGGCAAGGCAGCATTCACAACAATCTCAACACAAATCCGAGCAACATCAAGCTTGTCCATTTTTGCGGTTCTGGGACAAAGATGGATTGGCTTCCAAATAGCACTAGCAACCCAGCCCAACCCCAACGGAAACCAAAATTCAACCGACACATTGAAGAGATTAACCCAAATTGGGAACAATTTGTGCATTTCCTTGCACATCTTCATTCCAGGGAGAAATTGTTTAAGACAGATAGCTTTCCCTGCAAGCATCCATGGACCTGCTAGCAAGCACTGCACCATCTTTTCTGTAGAAGGGAACCGAAATAAGAAAAATCCTTCATCGTTGGTAGCAATTTGCTCCAGACCAAATCGAGTCTAGAGAAGACAGGCAATGGCGCAAACTGCCTGGAAATGAGGAGGAACATTAAAGTAATATCAAACTAGGGTGGACCCCCAAATACGTCAACCTTGATTGATAACCTCTGCTGGAGGAGATATGGTAGCAGTATCCCCATCTACAACAAGTGGGGGGAAGAATTTCAGGCCACTATAGCCATCTGACACCTTCCTTTGGACAACATTAGCCCCGGAAGGGGGGTTGAGAGTCTGACGCAGAGAAGACGAGCAATCAGAATATCGAAGAGGAGAGGACGGAAGGTCATTACCAGTAAGGCTGCCCGGAGCATGACCATCGGCATCAGCAAGAGGGAAATAAGGAATCGAGTTGGAGCTAACCTTCGAGGACACCGCTCCAGCCAAGACAGGTGGTGAATCGAGTCGAGGAGCATCTGGGGTGGCCCCCAAGATGCCAGCCATGGCCGGCTCCTGCGAAGACGGACCCAGCTACAGATCAAATTTTGAGCAAGTGAAGACCTCCTTCTAGTTCCTTCAATTCAGCAGGTGCCATCCGATGTGGTGCTTTAGAAATTGGCACAATACTAGGAATAACCTTGATTTTAAATTCAATCTCCCTGTGAGGAGATAGTCTAGGCAACACCTCCGAAAAAACATCCTCAAAATCACACACTATCAAAATATCTTTAGCTGGCACACTATGACTCCCAATAGTGCTAGCGTATGCTAAGTAAGCTTAGCATCCACCTTTCACCAGATGTTTAGCATATAGGGCAGAAATCATAATAGGTATTTCCTTTCTCCTAATACCCTGAAATGAGAAGGGTTAAACTCCAGGGATATTGAAACACACCTTCTTTTGAAAGCAATCAATACTTGCATAATACCTTGCTAGCCAGTCCATTTCGAGGATGACATCAAAATCACCTATATATAGTAATAACAGATCTACTATTAGGCATTTTTAATCCACCTCAACCACACACTCTGGGTACACAATGTTAGTCACTATCGAGGACCCAGTAGGGGTCGACACAGCTAAAGAAAAGTCCAAAAGTTTTGGGGCAAATATAATATAACGTACAAATTATGGGGAAGCAAAAGAGTGCGTAGACCCCAAATCGAACAAAACAGAGGTTGGAATTCCACAGATAAGAAGGGTACCTTTAACCACATTTGGAGATATCTTGGGGTCTTGTACCGTCACTACAAAAGCTTAGCTGTAACTGTTGGCTTCTTTGCTTCAACTTTCTTGGGAAAAGGACAATCTTTCACCATGTGACCTTTTGGCCACAGTTAAAGCATGCTCCGATCAACTTAAAACAATGCCACCCAGCGTGGTTTCTTCCATAATAAGCACAACAAGTGACTGTTGTTTGGGACTTTGTCACTTGTTGGGATTCAATCTAATATCATCCTTTAGTCCTTGCAGGAACTTTTTTGCTTTCCTCAATTCATCCTCCACAAAGTATGACGCAAAACGAGACAGCTCCGTAAACTTTGCATCATATTCAACCACCGTACGGGTCCCCTGTCTTCGCCACATAAACTCCCTCTCCTTCTGGTCTTGAAGACTAGAGGGGAAGTATTTTTCCATGAATGCTTCCTCAAACATGCCCTAAGTGATTTCTTCATCCGGCACCCCAAATGCCCTCTTTTGCATCTCCCACCAACTATTAGCCTCTCCTTCCAATTTATAGGCTACAAAGGTAACTTTTTCCTAGTCACTACATCTTATTACTATGAAGATCTTTTTCATTATCCTTATCCAGATATTAGCTTTGGCTGGATGTGATTCTCCCAAGAATTCCAGGGCTCTCTCCGCCGTGAATTTATCATATGTCGTTTGAGCAGGATTTACCAAAGATGGCTCTGGTATTGGGATCGGATCAATATGGCGTTGTTCCATAGACTCAATTATGTTCGTCATTCTTCCCAACAAGTTAATATATTCTGCTTCACGATCATGGGGCATATCAGCACCTCCTCGCCCATTTCTTCTACTTCTTCTACTGGCCATTTATATCGTATTATAGGGAATAAGACAATATTTTTTTTTTGTAAGTAATGAAATTGCATTAAAAATAAAAATTACAAGCCTATGTTCTATTCCAAGTGTTTTGCCAACTTGGAGTAAGAACATAGAAGCAATGGCATCCCTAGAACATCTTGACACAAAATAGGAAAAGCAAATGGAAAAAATTCAATCATCGACTCGGAATCACAGTGGGTGAAACTGTATGCAGACAGTCAGCACACCATCTAATTCAAGGCTTCATGTCATCACCAACACACACAGCCATTCCACATTGAGCAAAAGCAAGGAGCCCCTGCAGCATATCAACCCGCTGCTACTCTACGCCACTCAGCAGCTTCAGCAGAACCCTACATGTACTGACCAAACTGAATTAGTGCTTCTTCAACAATTCGCCTGCTACATCCACCAGCCATATTGCAGTCAACAACAGCAGATGGCTCCAGCAACCGAAACCTTCCACCTAGCAGCTTCTTCCTGACAGCAAATATAGGCTGGAGGAGGCAGCTTCAGTATGGATTGAGCATCAGTCAAAAAGAAGCAACATACTCAGCCAGAGCAAATTGTCAAGTGGAAGCTACAGCTTCTGCCAGCATCAGATGGTAAATTCAGCACCACCAACAGCCTACAGCATCACCTACAGCCACACTAACAGGACAAATTCAAACCGACAGCTTTGCAATAGCATAAACAGATGGAATAAGACAATATTAATAGGTCTTAGAAAATCAAGTTATAGGAAGGGTTCATAGTTATGTAGGAAAAGTGTAGGACCGGCCTAAAGGTTTACATCTAACTCCCTACCAATGCTAAATTATCCTTAGTCTTGTCCTGCCTATGCTTTCGCTGTATGATAAATCATTCCTAAGGCATCTCATTTTTCCTCTCTGATACCAACTGTGACCGAACGGATTTTTTTTTTACTTCAAAAATCTTCTCGTCAGAATTCTTCCAAAGCTAAGTCCCAAGATGAAGAAATCAAGGGAAATGGTCCAGACTTGACCAACACATGCACGTGTACAAAGAATGCAGACTTTAAATATGCATATATATTCACAATGCATACACAGGATCATCCAATGCTATGTAATATTCACAACTCTAATTCTTTTAACATTTCATTTTATCAAACCAAAATTCTTAAAGAGATGCCATTCTAATAGCTGATTATAACCAAAAGTTAATGGCAGAAGCAGATCTATACCAAAATGTATACAAGTGGAAGTATAGTCATTCATTCATTGTTTGATATAAAGACATTGAACACTATCAAATTCTTCGAAAATCTTCATCAGGCTTTCTGATTCCAAAATCCCTCTTGACTAAGCTGAAATCTCCTATTCAGGATACCATCTTTTTATATTCCCATATCTTCAATATGGTCCGAAACAAGCTGAAAATTCATCTACACACTTCCAGAGGGGTGGATCGATCCTTCTTGATGCATTGGAACATATAAAATAAAAATAAAAATTGAGACTCCTACATATATATATATATATATATTTTCTCTTTGTGCTTGTTTCCCGGATGGCGGATTGATAGGCCGGTTATTTCGGCGCCTCTTTTAGTCTTGTGGCTGCTGTTTGATAGTTGGCTGATGGCCTTGGTTGGTACCACTTTCCTTTGTACCTCTATGACGGACCGGCCATATTCCACCATATAAGGCCGCCGTCAAGCCTATCCTTTGCATCATATACAGTATAAATACTAACTAGGTGAACATAAAAATTTTTCTTTTCTTTTATACGTATGTACCTTTCATTTGTACACAGGATCGCTCAATGCTGAACTCCTTGAGTTGGCCTTCAGAGTTTTAACCTCACACTTGGCCGGCCAACATCAAGGTTGGTCGGACCTAAAGACCTTGATATGACATGAGATGCTACTAGAAATATCAACTTTATTCTTCCATATTGTAATTACGGAAACATACTAACATCCATAAATTCTTTTACAACGGAAGTATTTTACAAGTCCTTCTCAAAACATCAAAAGAAAATACATCAATTCCTTCACTGATCAGCTCCGGCCAGCTATGTCGTCTAGTTACTTCATATGACTCATCATCTGAAAAATGGCAAGAGTGAGCCACAAAGCCCAACAATGTATCCACATGCAAAAAACATTTAACATACATATAATCAAATCAAAGTAAGGGTTCGTAACATAAACTTAGCATATAAAAATCACCATATCGTTTATGCTTAAGTTCATAATTCCTTGCTCTTATTCTTATTATCTTGTCTTCAGAAAATTCATAAAAGTCGGATAAAATACTTGTCATCTTTAGGTATTGGATGGGAGTGGACAACATCGATGAAGTGTTGTGTGCTACCCCACAACCTAGAGTCGTATCCTCCTATTATACTCCCAGAGGAGGGCATACAGGGCCATAGTCCAAAAGCCTTATGCTACCAGAAATTCCCCCATGGCCCAGGGCAGTCCTCGAGTGTCGCTCCAATATCCTTCATCCATCTTTAACAATAAGTTTAATGGAAACTCAGTTCTTAGTTCATATCTTTCAATGGCCATTCATCATAGTTCAAAAGTCGAAAGTCGTAGAATTCCACTTGCTGTCCGGATTACATACATTTTTCCTTGTTCTTATAGCCTTTGTTCTCAACTTCAAACAATTGAAGTCCATATAGCCTTTTCTTTATCATCTTAAAACCGAAGGTCTTTTGTCAAAACATCGGATGTCTTATTTATCAAAGCTGGAGGTCTTTTCTCTCAAAAGCCGATTTCAAATCATAGAACTTATACGTCACTTTACAAAGCCGATTTCAAAATATAATGCAAGGCCGGTTTCAAAATTACGCTACACATGCCGGTTTCAAAATGCGAAGCAAGGCCGATTTCGAAATTACACTACAAATGCCGGTTTCAAAATACGATACAAATGCCGATTTCAAAAGTGCCGTATAAATGCCGATTTCAACGATGGCCAGTTTCAAAGCTTAATACACAAATGCCGGTTTCAAAAGTGCCATATAAATGCCGGTTTCAACCAGGGCCGGTTTCAAAGCTTAATAGGAGTATGGTCTATCGGTGGCCTTTATGAAAATACATAACAGAGCTTCCTTTAACATGGCATTTACAGAAATACTTCCTTAATTCAGATGATCAGAATAATATCATACATACTTTAACATAATTTCATCAAAGTCAGGTATACTTAATACGAGTAAGGTCTATCGGCGGTCTTTATGAAAATGCAGAACAGAGCTTCCTTTAACATGGCATTTACAAAAATACTTCCTTAATTCAGATGATCAGAACAATATCATACATACCGTAGTATAAGTTCATAAAAAATCAAACATACTTGCATTGCAAACATGAATTCAAAAAGGTGAGTACACTTGCATTAAATCATGAACTTAAAACAAAGCATGTACACTTGCTTGAATTCCTTTACTTCGTCCTAAAATTATGGTTTTCCTTTACTAGAAAACTCAGTCAAGAGCCTCTTCCTAACCTCTTTCCTTACGCTCTCTAGTTCTTATTTATAGGCCTTTGATCTGACGGTAGTAGCTAGGGTAGGTCAACCACTTGGAGGTGGTTGGGAGTAGGTTACCTACTCAGGCATGGTCATTTTGACTCTACTTTTCGTAAGGGCTTCCTTATTATTTTCGGTCAATTGGCGTTGACCTGTTATGTCTCCTTTTATTGTCTCAGTACTTCTGCCCTCCATCTTACCCTAATTCGCCTTTAATTCTTTTAAATGTTCTTCCTTCATTTCTGGTCAACTAGCGTTGTCCGGATTAGGTTTCTCTTTCTCGTTTCTAGTCAACTGGCATTGACTGGATTTAGTTGCTCCTTCTTACATATTCCGGTCAACTGACATTGACCGAATTTTACTTACCTTTAACATTTTTCGGTCAACTAGCATTAACCGGATTACTTTTCTCTTTCCCTTCTGGTCAACTAGCGTTAACTGGATAAGCCTTCCTCTAAGCTTTCCGGTCAACAGGCGTTGATCGGCTTACGTTTTCCCCTCATGCTTTTCGGTCAACAGGTGTTGACTGGATCAATTTTCCCTCGCCTCAAAAGAATTTGGCCCTTATATTTTTGATGACAGAAGATCCCATAAATTTGATACCTTACAACCTCCTTGGATTTGTGTTTTTTTCATGGAAAGCCGAGCTTTGACCAAGCGATATCATCCTACCGCTTTTCTAAAATTACTATTGGCATTACTTTTTGAAGAAGAAGAAGAATAAAAAAATCCTACTGTGACTAGTAGGGTTTTATTTCTAAAAAAAAAACAGGGAAAGTTGATTTCGGTCTCTTATCCTGAAGTGGTGCTCTACTTCACGATATTTCCCATTGCTAAGGTTGATCTCAGGGGCAGAATGCTGTGGAGTTGAAGTGGACGGTTGTAGCTGCTGGAGGTGCTGGTGTGGTGTGGTGTTCTGTTATCGGAAGTCAATTTGGATTAACAATCTTGGGGACTTCACACAAACTGGATGGTGCCGCTGCCGCAAGAAGTAGTCTCTCCTTGCTATGTTCTGTTGAGAATGGTGCTGATCATAAAGCAATCCAACTGTTAGAGTATGAGGTTTCTTGCTGCTTTTATGGGAGTAGATTCCCTACATTGGCTAGTCTATTATCCTGCCAACGTACGGTCGGCTTCCTCCTGCTTGGACGATCTTGCTGGATGGTGCCGAATCCGTCTCCTGTCAGACACGTGTGGTTTATGCCTTTGCGACAATTCCGGCACCAGATATGTACTGGTAGCTAGCTGGGTTGATGCGACGTGCCGGACTACAGGATTGTCTGGGAGGGCGTGCTGATTTGGTTTGGTTGCTGGCTTCGTCTTTGTTTTGGGAGGCCTGTTGCTCTATTGGGCTACCTGGTTCCCTCTCTTCTATGTTTCCGGTATGGGGGCTGATTGATCCTGTGTTGATATATGTGGCGATCTGATGTTTAGACAACGGAGTTGGAGACATTACTATCGTGTCACATGCTCTATGATGTTTTGATTGTATTCTTGCTTTCTTGACTTGAGTTAAGGTGCTTTGGGCTACCCTTGTTACTATGTTCTATCTCCAAGTCGGCAAAACACTTGTAATAGAACATAGGTGCTATATTTTCTTTCCTTTCTTTTTAATACAATTTCATTACTTACCAAAAAAAAAACAAAGGACTAAGCTTTGTCTATTCCTGCTCGTTTGGTATCAATTCTACCATTTCACCTAGAGGAGAAAAATTATAATAGGGTGAGCCAAAGCTCAACAAAGCACCAAAAACATGCAACATAAATCATGAATGTGATAACATAGAGTTATAGAAAATACCGAGGTTCGTTATGGATGCCAATTTCGAAGTCCAAGTCTGATATCAAATTTTCAAAGTTTACTGTTGGATGCGAATTTCCAGGGTACAAAATTTCTATATTTTAAAGCTAACTTCTGGAGTACAAAGCTCAGAGTTAAAATCCAAAGTTCATATTACATTATCTATTTCCGAATTTCATAATGCCATATCATTTTCTTTGATCAAAAGGACCTAGACTAGTAGACCCTACTAGCCAAGGGGGAGAGTAATCAATGGTAGATTGTGATCACTCCACACAATCAAAGGCCATAGTTCGATAATCATATTCATTTCCATTTCTATTCAAAATCCGAAGTCCATAGTTCCATATTTCTGTCCTCTCTTTACGTCCCGAGGAGGGGCGGACCACGTATCACTCCATCAACGGAGTTACCATTGATTACCACCATAATATTTTAAGGCATGCCGAAGAACCTTATCTAACTGCTTCACAGTTTTCTATCTGAAGAATTTATTCCAAGTTCAAACAAAATTCATTATATTTTCAAGGCCGATTTCATAGTTCATTCAATCCATGCTCCGGTCAATATTCAAAAGACCTTCACCCTTTTAAAGTTTCAGTTTTTGTATAGGATTTTCATGCAAAGTAGTCCGGTCATAAAATGAATAGAAACATGGGCCAACATATAAAAATCAATGTGGAGATCTATATTGATGCTAGACAATTCCGGTTGTAATTTGAACAATAAAACATGTGCTAAACATGAACCAAAGTCAGGAATTTACAAAACATGAAACTTAGTTCAGATTCGTGCGTGCTTCGTGATGAAACTTATACTTGTCAAAACAATTCTATAGAAAACAAATTCTGAAGTATACTTGCATAAAAACATTATTACAATTTAAACTTAAAAACGGAGGTACACTTGCCTAATTTCCAAATTCTTTCACCCCAACCGGCTTAAGGCTCCCTCTTCCTCTTCGCCTCTTACTCCTTTCACTGACTTTTTAATTCCTTTTTAAGATTAGGAGCTCAGTATTTTCAGAGGATGGGCTGGGTAGGAGTGGGTGGGGTAAGTTACCTATTTGTACTTTTCTTTTTTCTAAAAGGTCAACGGGATAGGTAATAATGGTTTACTTTCTCTGGGTAGTTAGAAGGAGGCCAACGGGGTAGGTAAGTCTATTTCAAATGAAGTCAGTCTTGATCCAATTCCAATCTACTCCGGTTGCTTTTCCATTCTCAAAGTCTCCGGTCAACAACCACATAATTTCGGTTAACATTTTATCCTCAAATTTTTGGTCAATAACCACATAGTTTCGGTCAACATTTCATCTTTAAATTTCCTATCAACAACCTCATAATTTACGTCAATATTTCATCCTCAAAGTTCCGGTCAATAACCACATAGTTTTGGTCAACATTTCATCTTCAAATTTCCAGTCAAAAACCTCATAATTTCTGTCAACATTTCATCCTCAAATTTTCGGTCAATAACCACAGTTTCGGTTAACATTTCATCTTCAAATTTTCGACCAACAACCTCATAATTCTGATCAACGTTTCATCAACTCCATCCTTCATCATCTTTCATCAACTTGGCCATTTCCTTATCATCATCAACCTCGGCCTCCACTCTATCAGCTTCGGTCTTCTCCTTCTCAAGTCCGGCCATCTTATTGCTTAAATTTTTCTTCAGCTTTTACAAGGCCTAATTATTATGTTCCTTTTAAAGTCGGGATCTCAAAAGAAGGGAGCTATTGGAGCATGACAAGCGCCGTAAGCACCGTTGGGAGCGATAAGGGGCCGGCACGGGCACGACACCAACCCTGCTAGGCGCAACAAGGGATCTGTTGGGTGCAACACTAGTTTGACAAGGGCATTCCTGGAGCGCAACACTGACGTGACACTAGCACTGTTGGGTGCAACAAGGGAGCTGCAGGGGAGATCCTTCCATTAAGAGAGAGAAGCTCTGCCTTCTCTCTTCCCCGTTTTTCAAATTCGCAGCCTTTTGCCCTGTCCCGCCTTCCTTTCTCCTCTCCGGCGCCCATGGCGCCGGCCCGCCGTCCGTGCTCCGATTCTCCTCCTCTTGGCCCTCCTTCATCCTCGCTTCCACCTCCCTGCGCCAGTCCCTCCTCTCTTTCTCCTCTCTTCTCCCCTCCCCCTCCTCCTCTCCTTTATTCTCCTTCTCTGACCTTCCCTCCTTTACCCGCTAGGGTTTCTTCTTCTGCCTCTGTTGCGGGTTCCGATTCGGGCGTTGTTGAACGCTCCGTTTCTGCCTGTAGCCCCGTCGTTTCGGGGGGTGAGCTTCCCCTGGTGGAGTCGCGTGCTGAATCGTTTCCCATTTCGGCGCCCTCCTCTCCTTCGTTGTGTGCGGGTGCGCATCCGAAACCGGATGGCTTTCCTGGTGCTTTGGGGGAGCTGATCGGTGGTGGCCTTGGGGGCTCCTCGTGCTCTTCTGGAGTTGGTGTTGCTCCTGCTGCTGGTACTTCCTCTACGTCTCTGGACTCTTCTTTTGCGCCTTCGTGGGCTTCCATCGTCAATAAAGCTCCCTGGGACTCATGTACACCCCTCAAATTCTTCCCCCCCTTCCTATTCGGGATCTGTTTTGGAGCTTTTTCCCCCTGCTGAGGTTACCCAGCAGGGTGAAGCCACTTGGAAAGACACCCTTGTGGGGTATTTCTATGATGCTCCTCTAAACTTTCATGTTGTTAATCATATTGCTAGAAAGATCTGGGCGAAGTTTGGTATTTCCCGTGTTGCTGAACTGGAAAATGGTTTTTTCCTGTTTAGATTTGATAGTGAATCCTCGATGCAGGATTGCTTAAACCATGGTCCTTGGACTTTTGCGGGGCGACCTTTCTTCCTGAAGAAATGGTCCCCTCAAATGGCTCTCTCTAAAGATGAGCATAAATGTTTCCCCATTTGGATCCACTTGAAAGGTGTGCCGGTCCAGTACTGGACCCCTCTTGGCCTTAGTTGGATAGCAAGTGCTATTGGGAAGCCTCTCCGATGGATTCCTCTCTTTGCTAAAGGTGATCGCTTAAGGGAAGCCCGTATCTGTGTGGAAATTACTGCTGCTTCCCATCTGCCTGATTGCATCAGGGTTCACCTTAGTGAACAGCGTGGAGATTCGCTAAGTGTTGAAGTTTCTGTGGGCTACCCTTGGAAACCTGGTAAGGGTGCTCCACCCTCTAGCCCTAGGAAATCGGCCCCTAAGCCCAAACGTCAGGGACGAAGTATGCGTTCTGGACATGCGGGCAAGACCCAGAGTAGGGGAGCCCCTGTGGAGAAAGCTGGCGTGGTTGCCTCCACAAGCTCTTCTGCTGCTCCAGTATCTTCTCCTAACTCCTTTGCTGCCCTGCAATCTTTGGAGGACGCCACCCATCCGGAGTGCGATAATGCTATCCATCCGATGTGCCAAGAAGCTACTCCGGTTTCTGAGGCAGTCCGGATTATCGGGACTGCTCCTACTCCCAATCCGAGCCTGGTGAACCATGCGTCAACGCTCCCATCTCCCTCCACGGAGGACCATGCGCCTCCGACTTTTGGGCTCCCTGGCAGAAGTGGTGGCCTGGATCTTCCCCCTCCAACAAATCCTAATCCTGGTGTTGATCCTCAACATTTTGGTTCTTCTGGTCTGCCTATTCCTGCCAATACTGTTCCTTGTCAGCAGGCTGACACTAGGGCCCTTAAAGGGTCTGCCCCGCTGCATCCTGTTGAGAAGACCGGAGTTAATTTTCAACCTAAATCAATTTTAAAACAACCCAGGGGGCCTAAGAGAAGACACTCCCCTTCATCCAAACCCCATGGTTAATGTCGCTGTTTGGAATATTCGTGGACTTAATGGGCCAATCAAAGCCCATGAAGTCAAGAACGCTATTCGGTCCTCACGTTGCTCTATCTTTGGCCTTGTGGAGACTAGGGTCAGAGAAAATAAGGTATCTCATATCTCTAATAAGTTGATGCCTTCTTGGAAGTGGGCGATGAATTATTCGGAAAGTCCTTCTGGTCGAATTTGGATTGGATGGGATGATTCCTATGTTGCATTAGACATCATTTCCAAATCTGATCAATTCATGCATTGTAGTGTTTTTTCTAGAAGCACTAATTCATCCTTTCTCATCACTTTTATTTATGCTGCTAACTCTGAAATTATTAGGAGGACTCTTTGGGATGATCTCCGTTCCATTCATAGCCTGGCTTCAGGAGTTACTTGGGTTGTTATGGGTGATTTTAATGCTATTAGAGTGCCTGCGGAAAATCTTGGGGGTAGCTGGCACGGCAGCAGTGCTAGGGACCTTGACAACTGCCTCAAGGATTGTGATCTCCATGATCTGAGTTTTGATGGCTCTTTTTTCACCTGGAATGATGGTAGGGACCCTAGATCCCGCATCTTTCGTAAACTTGACCGAGTGGTGGTGAATGGCCCCTGGCTGGCGGAGCTCCATTACAAGGCCTCCTTCCACCCCCCTCGCCTCTCGGACCACTCCCCCTGTTTCTTACTCCCCACCTCCATGAGGCCCACCAAAGCTGGTTGCTTCCGGTTTAACTGCTGGTCCATTCCGATTCAGGGTTTTTTTTTTTTTTGGTAGGTAAGTGTGTATTTTGGATTTAAGGGAGAAAAATTTACAAAAGTTTATGTTATAACTCCAAGTTTTTTGACTTGAAGTTAGAACATAAATAGCTGGGGCATACCCCGAGCGACTGGTACATCATAGAATAGCTCAAAAAACTCCTAAGAGTAACAATCTAACAGATAACATAAACTGAGTACTATCATTATACATCAGCAGGTTAACAAAAGAGCTGTTTTCAACCTAACTGCAGCACGGTCTTCAGACAGCAAAGGTGAAGAGGCAACTGCAACCTCCCATCATGGGGACCACCTTGGGTCCATGTAGCACCAGGAGATCGGCATTAGGGTGCAAGTCGAACTCGGCCATTAAAGACCAGATCAGCACTTAAAAACGAGTTCGGCATTTCACTCCTAATCCTGATCGGTCAATTAATGCGCAGGCCAAATAGGCGCCTATTTGTCCACCTCAGCAATTGTGAAACCATACTTAATTCGAGATCGGCAAAAGGGCCATGTAACCAAGCCGGTTTATGGGCATCAAAACCAGAGCAAAGTGAGATCGGCATTCAACAACGGATGACTCCAATCCAGTAAATGACCGAGCGACAGACGAGATCGGCACTAGGACAGGCCAAGTCAGCAAACCAAACCGGCAGCAATTCCAGATCGGCAATTACAAAGCCACAGTGGCAGAAACGAAAAACTGGATCGGTCCATACGAAATCAGAACCGGCAAACACACATGCCAACCCGGCAGATCATCACTGGAATACAGCAAACCATTGCATCCAATTCCAGAGCACTCCTGCTTCAGCAGTTTAGCTGCAGAACCATAGCATACTTGTAGACCAAGCATAATCAGCATTTTTAATTGGTCATGCTAGAGCATTACCATCCACTCACAACAACCCACAAACAAGACCAGCTGAATCAGCATCTCACACAAAAAGCAGCGACCTCCAATTCGGATCCAACAAAGAATCTGCACACTGAACATGCCACTGGGGCTCGAGCACAACATCCAATGCAGCAAGCAAGAGAAAGGAAAACAGGAGCTTTCCACCTCCACACCGGCCGAACAGCAGCAGGCCCAACATCAAAAGTGGAATTAACCACTTCTTACATCACTCCAAGCTAGCACCCGACTGCACCAGGATCCACTCAATCAGTGCATCCGGAGAGCAAAAGAAATCCACCAACCACACGGCAGTTGCAGAACTGCCACCTCTAACAGCAGCCCTGCTCCAGCATCTGCAAATATCAGCAATGAGGACGCCAGGCTTTCTTGGGAGCAGAGAAGCTCCGATGGGCCCCTCTTATCCACCATTTAACAGCCTGCCGAGCAAAAAGCTCATTTTCACAACTTTGGCGAGCATCATAACAGCCCGCAACCCCAGCATACTTAGCTGTAACAAATCCCCGACCAGACTCACTAGGATCAACCTTGCTCACAATTGAGAAGCCAGGAGAGGGGACCGATGATTCCCCGCCATCAACAGCAAGGCCAGCGATGGGGCCCAACACAACAACATCAGAAGGCCCCTCTGGAGTACGGGCAGCCTTAGCGCAAATTTGCAGATGAGGTTCATGGCATTGGAGAATACCACACTCATCAGATAATGAAAAAATAAATTATTCCCCCTCAGTAGGGGGTGAATAGCCAAGCAACACAGCACCGACCACTTCAGGAGCAAAGAACAGCATCAAATTGCAGCGAGCGACCTTCCACCAGAAGGAACATCAACTCAGCCCAATTGTTGTTATTCAGAGACATCAGAGCAGCAGCTTCTCCTGGCAGTATCTATTCTGGACAGCAACATCCATAATAACATTGGCCAGCCACAATCGGTCGGGAAACACCTCAACCGAAGGGATTTGCCAACGAAGACTCATCAACCATTGCAGCAGAATAGATGGAAGACAGCAGCATCCACAAATTGGCAGAAATTGCCAGCCAACATCAACTCAGCCCTGTAACAGCATCAGCACTGGAATCACCAAGAACACTGGAATGCCTCCACTCCTTCAGCAGCGCTAAGGCTTCAGCCATGGTACTTAGACACATCAAGGGCATCTACAAGCCACGGGAAGATCCTCCCAACCACCTCATCAGGAAGAGACCAGCAGCAAGTTTCAGCAGACAAAAACAGCACACCAAACAAGTGGAGAGACCCACTCAGCAACATCAATAACAGCCCACCACAACAACACCCACACGTAAGACAGAAGGGCAGATCTCCCTCAAAAATCTGACAAAAAAAAAAACATGCCAGGATATAGCATACCACAGCACTAAGCAAAACAGGAATCCAGGATCAAAATTCAGACCAAAAAAGAAACCCCATCAGCAATTACAATGGGTTAGATGCGCCTCTGGATTTCCGGGAGGCAGATTTTTTCTTTTTCCTTGACTTAGAGATCTTCCACTCAGCTTCGGTACCACGTAATTCATCGCACAAAGTGGGATTCGAAGTGTATTTCAGAGAGATCCTCTTGATTGAGCTAGGGGTAAGCATAAACTCATCCAAATCCAAGTGGTGATGGATTGTCCCAGAATCTGGAGAGATAGGATCATCCAAACATCCAGGGACATCCACCGGGCACTCTTGGTACCCAAATTCAACAGGTGATATTGAGGGGGCCAGAACCAGCAATTCAGGGTTAGTGGGATCTGGAATCGGGGGAACCGGCTGACCAGGAGGGGATTGGGGATCCAATTTGGCCCCATTAGGTGAGTTACAATCTCCAACTCCAACATCATCAGAGGACTGATGATGTATAGGCAAGGAGTCTTTGTCCACAGAACAGGGAATTTGACCTGAAACCCCATCTGTGCTGGTAGGGGCCAACAAGCCACCGGAACTCAACGGGGTCAGGACATCAGCAGAGACCTGGGAATGGCCATCCAAGCATTCAGGGTCATCCCTTGATTCCAAAACACAGGAGGGAGGGCCAAGAACAGGGGATCGGGTAAAAAACTTCGTGGGATAAGCCAAACCACTACTTGAGGGGCCTGGTTCAACGGGGACGGCCCCACTTGGTGAATAACAACCACTACAGCCATCAACATCAATAGGATGGGGGGGAGGAAGGGCATCCACGACCCCTAGGTTGGGTAAATGGCCAGCTATACCATCGGCACCAGATAGAGGTACATTTAATTGTTCACCAGACATCAGATTACCGGCAGAACCAGAAGCAGCAGTAATATCGGGATACCTTACATTGTTGCTGAGGACAGAGGCAGAAGCAGAAGCAATATACTTGGGATGAGAAGAACCAGAAGCTGGTTTGGACCGGCACCTAGTCTCCAAATGGCCAATTTGTTGGCAACGAGGACACCGGGTTGGCCTCCAGCTATAATCCACACTCACCTTAGCAATTTCAGCAGAGGCAGAGCAGGTTTGAACAGCGATGGAGTTGGGGAACGGCCCATCCACGCCAACTTCAACACACATCTTAGCAAAAGAGAGATTCTCCATACGAGCAGTCTTGGGATCAATCTGGAGAGGGATTCCAACCACACTAGCTAACCAGCTTAGTCCATCGGGAGACCACAATTCAAGCGGAATATTCGACATTTTAATCCATATAGGAAAACGTTTGTGTTCTTCTTTGGACAGCTCCAAACCTGGCTTCCATCGTTTGAGAAAGATTGCACAGCCAGAAAAAACCCAAGGGCCAGTGCACAAACATTTCATCATCATTTCGTCAGATGGGAAACGAAAGAAAAAGAAGCCACCTTCGTTGCCGGCGACTTGCTTGATACCGAATCGAGCCCAAAGCTTCATGGCAATTGCCTTAACAGCCGAGAAGTGGGGGGGTGAATTGATGAAATAGCCTACTAGGGTATGGCCCCAATATGAGTTTCCTTGCTCTATTACCTCTGGCGGAGGAGACAAAGCGCCATCAGAGGATGAAGAAGATTGTTGAGGGAAGAACTGCAGAACAGGCCTACACCCAGAGCCGTCCTTCTTGACTACGTCGACCCATGAATGGGAGGAGGCAGGGACAACGTTAGATTTTTCAGAGGCGAGCGTCGAGAGCGAAGGCGAAATGGGATCTGGGGATCGATTTGAAGGAGGGTTGGAAGGAGGGATTACAGAGAGATCGACGGTGATCAATGGAGAGGAGAAAGGGGAGAGTGGGGGATGGACAAGGGAGGAGGACACCGGAGGAGGAGCAGGGGTGACGGCCATGGCCGATGACAAGCGCCGGCGCCGAAGACGGGAGGAGCGTCAGGCAGAACGAATTTCAAAATTTGAAATTCGAAGTTTAGAGAGAAGGAGGAGCACTTCTCTCTTTGAAGTGAAATTCATTCCGATTCAGGGTGTCCCTATGTATCAGGTGGTGTCTAAATTGAGGCTTGTCAAGCTGAAAATTAAAGAGCTTAATCATAACCTGGGGAATGTTGGTGAGGCCGTCGCTTGTTCGAGAGAGGCCCTTGAGAAGTTTCAAAGGAACGCCTTTTTTCTGATTATCGATGTGCGATCAGAAATGAACTTGATTTCTACCAACAAAACGCGAAAATTCGTTGGTTCAGGAACGGTGACCAGTGTACAAAATATTTTTTCCATTCAATTGCTGGTAACCGTAACATGAACCGCATTCTCGCCCTTACTAAGGATGATGGATCTGTCTCGAGTTGCCTGGAGGAGGTTCAACACCTCTTCATCGACCATTTTTCCAATCTCCTTGGTACGGGCAGAGTGGACGGACCGTTCTCAAAAGAGCGGCTCCGGCCTTTCATTATGCACTCCGTCCCTGATGGGCTCCGGCAGGAAATGCGTAGGCCTGTCACGTGTGAGGAAATTCGTGATGCCCTTTTCTCCATTGAAGATTGCAAAGCTCCTGGGCCGGATGGATTTTCGGCCAAATTTTTCAAAACTTCCTGGAATGTAATTGGGCCTTCCATCACTGAGGCTGTTCAGGATTTTTTTCACCATGGGAAAATGCTCAAGCAAATTAATGCGACCTTGTTGTGCCTTATTCCGAAAATTAAATCGCCGTCAAAGGTCTCTGATTTCCGGCCCATTGCTTGCTGCAATGTTTTGTACAAGATCATTTCCAAGGTTATTGTCACCCGCATTAAATCCTCACTTCCCTTCTTGGTTGCTAAGTGTCAAACTGGTTTTGTGCCTGGCAGATGTATTGGTGATAACATTTTACTTGCACAAGAGCTTCTCCATAAATACCATTTAAATAAGGGGGTTCCCCGTTGATGAAGGCGGATCTGATGAAGGCTTATGATTCCATCCATTGGGACTTCATCCTGGCAGTCCTCGAGCTGATGAAGTTTCCCCCTATGGTGATCAACTGGATTAACCAATGTATTTCCACTGCATCGTACTCCATTTGCCTTAATGGTGAGTCGGTGGGTTTTTTCCTGGGGGCCAAAGGTCTTAGACAAGGGGATCTCCTTTCGCCCTATCTGTTTGTTCTTGGGATGGAAGTATTAAATGGTATTTTGGTTAGGATGATGCAGAACAACCCGGATTTTCAGTTTCATTGGAAGTGTGCAAATACTAAAACTGTGATGCTGGGGTTTGCGGATGACCTTCTCATCTTTTCCATAGCTGACCGCAGTTCCATCCAAGCTTTGCATGAGAGTCTCAAAACATTCAGTGTGTTGTCTGGGCTTACCCCCAACCCTAATAAAAGCACGATTTTTTGTTGCTCTTCAAACGAGGCTGATAAAAGGGGTATTCTCGACATCCTTGGTTTTAGATTGGGGGCCCTTCCTGTTAAGTATCTTGGCGTCCCCCTCATCTCCTCTAGACTCTCTGCCGCTGAGTGCAAACCACTCCTTGATAGAGTCCGGCTTCGGATTTCCTCATGGAGAAATCGTTGGCTCTCTTTTGTTGGAAGACTCCAACTAATTTCATCCATTTTATCCACAATCCATAATTATTGGGCTTCCATATTCATCCTTCCCAAAGCTATTCTGAAAGACATTGATAAATCTCTTCGCTCCTTTCTCTGGAATGGGCCCTCTGCTGTTCGGTTGTCTGCTAAGGTTGCGTGGTCGGATGTTTGCTCGCCAAAAGAAGAGGGTGGTCTTGGAATCAAAAACTTGATTGCTTCTAACAAAGCTTTATTGGCCCGGAACTTCTGGAGGATCATCACTAAGGACCCGAATTCCATTTGGGTTGCTTGGTGTCATGGTCATCGCATCAAAGACCAGTGCATCTAGACTATAAAAGTTCCGGATTCTGCCCCTTTGAGTTGGAAGAAGATTATGAAACTCCGTGTAGCTCTTCGCTCCAAGATTCATCATCATGTTGGGAACGGTAATGACACCTTCCTTTCGCTGGACTCTTGGCACCCTCTGGGTCCGCTCCATGAGAGATTCAGCGAGAGAATCAGGTGTATATCTGGTCTACCTTTGGATGCCAAGGTCAAGGATATTATCAGAAATGGGGAGTGGTCTTGGCCTAACCTTTATGATATGGAGGTTGATAGGATTGTGACAAACTTGCCTTCATACCTCCCCGATCCATCGATCAATGATGTCGTAGTCTGGACTGCTGACCCCACTGGGGTCTTCTCTTCAAAATCTGCTTATGGACTTTTCCGTACATCGAGAGGAGTGGTGGAGTGGTCCTACCTAGTCTGGAGCCCGTTGTTAATCCCAGCCCACTCGTTTATCCTATGGCTTGCAATTCGCCAAAGACTTAGCACTCTTGACAGGATTGGGAGATTCCTTCACATTCCTGCGCTATGTGTTCTCTGCTCGTCTGATACGGAGAGTCATGACCATCTGTTCTTTAAATGTCATTTTTCGGCAGCCATCTGGCGGAGGGTGCGCCATAAGGCTGGTTGTAGGTGGCCCCACCCTAATTGGAATGCTAACATCTTATGGGCTGCAAATCGTTGGAAGGGCAAAAATCTCAAGTCCTTATCTTTTCGCCTCTCCCTTGCTGCTTCCGTATACTTCATCTGGAAGGAGAGGAACCATCGTGTGTTTAAAAATGCGGGACAGGCGAATCTTGGATAGGTGGAACATTCCACGGACCAACCTACCCCGGAGTGAACTTTGGTTTGATCGCTGATTGGAGGTTGCTGTCTGACCGGAGTAGCTTTTGTGGTGTTTGGCTTCTGGAGTGGTTCTTATTGTGTGGATCTTGTTTCTGAAGGCTTCCTGGGCTGTGTCTTCTTCTGGGTTTCTTTTGCTTCTGTGGTCTCCGGTCATGGAGCGTTTCTGTAGTCCCTCCTTCAAAAAAAAAAAAAAAAAAAAAAGGGTATTTTTTCATCTCTGCTTTGATCCCGGAGTGTTCTTTATGCCCCGGAATCCGGAGTGATTTTGATTCCGGAGTTCTTTTTCTGCACTCCGGAATCCGGTTTTTTGCTTTTATAATTCCCTGGATACGGAGTGCTCCTTGTACTCCGGATTCCTGTATGCCTATGAGTCCGTAGTGCATTTTAAGCACTCCGGAATCCGGACTCTTGTGTTAAACCCTGGGTTTGGAGTGCTGTCTTCTAAGGCAATCCGGATCCGGAGTGATTTTATAAAAAAAAAAAAACAAATTGCTTTCTTCTGATTCCGGAGTGCCCTTTGTACTCCGGAAGCCGAAGTGCCTGTTTTTCCGGAGTGCTTTTCTGCACTCCGGAATCCGGGCTGCTTTTGTAATCTCCCGATTTCGGTGCTCTGTCCTCTCTGGCCCTCCGGAACTGGTGTGATGTTGGAAAAAAAAAAAGGTAATTAATTCTTCAGCTTCCGGTCTCCGGACTGAGTCTTTGTTCGCGATTTGATGGACTGCTGCATAGCTTTCTGTCAATTTGGCGGAGTGATTTGGGACGGACTGTTTCTGGTGGAATGGCTATGGACGGAATGCCCTGCGCTTTTAGACGGACCTCTCGGGCTCTCCGGAATTCGGAGTACGGTTTACCACGTACTTGGCTGGCCTGTTTCATTTGGTCGGAAGTGTTTCTGCTGATCTTCTCCCGGAGGGCCTTTTATCTGTTCTTCCGGAGTGATTGTCGCTGAGATATTGGTCGGAGCTGATTTGTGACTTTGAATTCGTGTGCATTTGTTTGCTGGAGTTCTTTCTTCCGATGTGCATTTTTCCGGAGTGTATTGTGCTGATAGAGGCTGGAGTGGAAGGTTGAAGACGGAGTGTGATTGAAGCCGGAGTGTCTTTGTTGCCGGAGCGTCTCTAGAGGCCGGGTTAGTTTATTGTTGCTGAAGTAATTTTTTGTGATTGGAGCTGTTGGCTTACTAGAATCAACGTCAGTGTAATTTTTTAATGACTGTTGTCATTGGTCTAGGGGTCTCCCCTACTTTGTGTTCCTTATCCAAGTCGGCAAAACACTTGGGTACAAACATATTTTTGTACATTCTTTATACTTTTAATACATTTAATTACTTACCAAAAAAAAAAAAAACAAGGGAGCTGCAGGAGCACGACAAGCGATAAGGGTCCAAAATGGGGGGCAATAGCTATACCGTTGGGCGCAACAGGGGAGATGCTGGGTTTTTTTTTCGGTAAGTAAGTAAAATTGGATTAAATGGAAAAAATTACATAAACTATGATTTATCTCCAAGTGTTTTTGGACTTGGAGGTAAAGCATAAATGCTAGGGAATTCCCCGAGCACTTTGGTACATCAAATGACACCAAAAAAATTAACACAAAAAAAAAACCGGGTCCTCCAAGGGGACAACATTCGACAATACTGACAAATTTTACAACACTTTGGATTCTTGCTCAAACCACACGTTGGACCACCACCATTTGCATATCGGGTTGGATCATGCCCCACAGCAACACAAAAGGCATTCAATCAACAATATCTTAGGTAGTTCAGTAACAGCACCAAACAAGCAAAAGCACCTCGATCTTGTGCAGGTCGGATAGTATGCATCATGGTCCAAAACCAGCAACATGCCACAGCCGGTTAAGCCAGCAATTTTGGACCCAGGAGCAATCATAAACTGGCATCCATCCTGGTAGCAACAAATCTAAATTCAGCAACACAGCTCCAAAAAGCCTTCAGTAGCACCTCAAAAAAAACTACAATTTTCATTTCAGCAAAAACCTTAGATTAAACATCACAGCCAGAAACACACCAGCACAACAAATCAGCCACCTCGGTCGAAGCAGCACCTCGTCCATTTGCATCAGAGGGTAACTTTTCCCCTGGCTCAATCTCACCAAACACGCTCAATAAAAACACTAGACAGCATCAGGTAGTGCATCATCATCTATATGACATCACCCAGCTTCAATAGCTGCAAAATCTGAAGCAATCACCCCTATAGCAACCGGAGAGTCTTGAACTTGCCCGGTATACCCCGGAATAAATGAGCTTAGCCAGCAGAAAGCTGGGCAATAGGCATCAAGGGCAAAGATCTCGAAAAGATCCAAGGCATACAATTGGGCAACATGGCCCACACTTCCAAAATTTCTATAGACAGATGCTGCAGAAACAACTGCATTGAAACACATAGGGTGACATCAACAGCATGCACCACGGGCGATAACCAATAGAAAACAGCCACTGCAGTATTTTCGTATCAGCAACATCACAACAATATCACTTAGGTTGATGCATTCCTTGGACAAATGCCATTGAACCATACACATCGTCCTAGACAAATTCGTCCTGTTACACAAACGCACCACAACCATTCTAATTCCATAGTAAGGTTGAGATCAGCAAGAGGCGCATCAGCACAAAGTGCATCAGCACCATCACCAGCACCCTATTGATTAAGCATGACGCCCATCTCGAGCATATGTTGGATTCCAAATATGCAGTAGCTTGTTCCGGCGCATTAAGTACAGGCCGTGTAGGGCACACAAGCCTGCCAATCCCAAACCTTGCTTACTTGGCAGCGCGTCCAAACCAGTGACTAGTTGAAAACGTACTTGGTGCTAGTCACTTACAAAATAACCCGGCAGAAACCGTTGAACACAAGCAAAAGCTGGTCCCAAGGCAACAGCAGCATCATACCCGGGCCGCAACCTCACAGACCAAGTTTGTTTTCAGTCAGCTCAAAACAGCGTTCGTGCTAGAGGAACCCTTGGAGTTCTTGGAAGCAGCTTTTCACTGTCTCCTTGACTTGACATGTTTCCAGGTTCCATCATGCACTGTAACACCTTGATTGTATTTCACATCTTTAACACTTCGGCCATTCAGCTGTTGTGAGCATTTAGATTTGTCAAAATTTATGAGACCCGCTACTAGTCCATCCAGATCGCTATATTGCCAAGATGGAAAGTTCGTTTTCAATTCTAGCAGAAAACTAAGAAAGCTAAAAATAACCATTCTCCCATCTGGAGATAAGGAATCAATGTGTGGTTGGGAGGATTTAGCAACCCCCAACAGTCTAAGGGCCTCAAAAAGTGCATTGGAAGAGCTGTTTAGAGTCACCTCAGTCATCGAATAGGAAGATCTGAATTCATCCCTAGACTTACCAGTTACATTGCAGCAACAGCTCTCCATAAATCAAGCACAATGTTCCTATGTTCCGGGGCAAGGGAGTTAATATGTAGTAGAGAATCTTTTGCCATTAATAACTTCTTAAGGGCATAGAGCATTGGATCATTATCAACATCCTCAACTGCCATGGCCTCCTTAAAGTGAGCAGATACAGTTGCAAGCCCGCTTCCAAGGACCCATTGGTCACCCAACACAATATCCTCATCGCCCATTGCCTCCTTGACAAGGCCAGACTCATCGAAGTGATACTTGCTAGAAAGGCTTGAAATTGGTTCGGGAGTGAAATCAAGGTCCACGTCCAAGGGACACAAGATTTGATTCCTCCCAAAATGAGTTGAGCTATGCGAAGGTGAGCCCAGGTCTAAGATGCCACTTCTCGGGGCACAGCCAACCTGGCCAGCAGGGGCATCAGGAGAGCTGGGAGCAGGGCCAACAATGCAAGAGACCATGGCCATTTCAACAACCGGTTGAGAAGAATCCAACAGAGAATCCACCACCAAACCAGTGGAAGTAGCATCCACTTCAGAAGCAGTATCCATGCCTAGAGAGTTACAGGACATCAGGGAACTTCCTTCCATCCTGATGGTGACTTGGTCAGCGAAATCAACTAGATCCAGGGGCACCACAGCCCTTTTTTCTGGAGCAGGATCAGGATCACCGCAGACTAGCTCACCAGGAAGATCAGATTTGAGCTCAGTCCTAGTGTCAACGGGAATGCCGTCATTCGTGGTCAATTCCACAGATGAATCAGGGCAGTTAGCATCAGAATAACCACTGTGTAGCTGCTCAAGAGAGGACCCTTGATTCGATGGCTGAGCTTGGGCTTCTACAACCCGGGTCTCCTTACACACAGGAACCATATAAGGCACCTTAGTAGGATCAGCCACCTGCAGATTTGAATCCTGAGATTTGAGATCAACATCATGGCCTTCTGGCAGTGAAGGAGCAACATGGTTGGCCTTTACTTGATCAAGTTTACTCTATTTGGCTATAGACACACGACGCGCCGGCTTCCATTGATAAGCCACTGCAACCTCAACCTCAGCAGCTTCAGACTTTAATCTGATTTTTGTGGGAAGTGGATCATCCTTACCCACTTCAACACAAACTCGGGCAAACTATACTCGGTCCATTGGTGTTGTATTAGTATCCAACTGGATGGGCTTGCCAATTCCACTAGCGATCCAGCTAAGACCTAAAGGGGTCAAATATTCAAACGGAATATTGGTCAGAGTGATCCATACTGGGAACCTTTTGTGGGATTCCATCGTGAGAGCCATACCAGGTAGCCATCTTGAAAGAAAAATAGTTTTTTGTCCAAAGGCCTAGGGACCTTTTGATAAACACTCATTCAGCTTAGCAATTGAGTCGAACCTAAAGAAGAAAAACCCCTTGTCATTTCCGGCGACATAACAAAGGCCAAATCTAGACCAAATCATACAAGCAATGGAGTCTACCACCTTAAAAGGGAGAGATTTTTCGTAGAAGTATCCCACTAATGTTGCTCCCCAGTATTCCCGGCACTGTTGAGTGACTTCAGCAGGAGGAGAAGAAATGGAGACAGCATCTCCATCTAAGGATTGAGGGGGGTAATATTTCAAAGGAGAAGATTGATTAAACACTTTGCCCTTAACAACATCGGCCCACGAGGGGAGCGGGAGTCTGGGTGAACCCAGACTGAAGGTGCAAGGTGGCGGAATCAACAGATGGACTTGAGAGCTTCGGATTAGAACCTGGCAGAGAGCATGAATCCACCAGATTACCAGCTGGCTCAGTCGCAACAGCAGCGGACCATTGCTCAGAATTAGGACTCTCCAAGAGCACCGGCTCCTTTCTTCGATCGGTAACCCCAGCAACCAACTCAATCGGAGAGCAGACCTGATTTTTCAGGGAGTCCAAGAAGAGAGCATCTGGGCTAGGGGACAGGGTCAGGGTATCTTTCTGTAATGGAGGGAAGGGATGGGTGGAAAGGGTAGACGGAGAGTCTAAGGACAGCGTCAAATGGGAGGTATCAGGGAACGGAGGGGGACAGGGGGGTCGGGTAGGGCTCATCGGTGCCCCTAGGGTGCTGGCCATTGGGAGATGCAGGGGTAATACCAGTGTGACACCTGCACAGCTGAGTGCGACAAAGGAGCTGCTGGAGCACTATGAGTGACACAAGCATAGCTGGGAGCGACAAGAGAGCTGCTTGGCACAACATGGGAGCTACTAGGCACAACACTGACACGACAAGGGTGTTCCTTGGGCATGACGCTGGCACAACACCTGCACTATTGGGTGCAACATGGGAGCTGCTGGAGCATGACAATCGACCTAGGTGCTGCTATCCACAATAGTAGTGCATGACCTAGGTGGGTCACAACCAGTGCACGACGTAGGGCATCAGTGGGGCGCGACAAGATCGTGACACAAGCATTGCTATGCACATGACACTGCCAGGGTAGTTACGTGACATGGTCGAATCGGATTATTATTGGGGCTCGGCAAGGACATGCCCTAAAAAGTTAGGGATGTTGTCGATGATGCTCCATTCTGTTCCATTTGGGTTATCCTACCTTGAAAAGTCAGTGGCTTTTGCAGGAGCATCCCGAGGGTAACGTGAAATAGGGTGGATAGCTGCAATGGTGACCATCCATCCTTGAGCCTCCGTTTGTTTTGCATTGTTGCTCTGTTTGGGTGGGAGGGATGAATCAGAGTAACTTAGGGATGAATCTCACTGGATCGTGGCAGTAAGGCCACTCTGCCACTTACAATACCCCGAGACATATTTAAGTCACCTACAAAGGATTCAACCTACTACTTGATGGAAATTATACTTGTAGGTGGCCCACGCAATGCATCTGCCACGAGGGATTGGCCAATGACACATGCCCTTGGGGACTACTGGTCAGCAAATGAACGATGAGCACATGCATTGCTTCTAGCCCAGATTCTAATTTAGAGGTGTTTAGTTATAATCCAGCGCATGATAGCTATGCACTACTAGCTTTTCAACTAAGCGTGAAGACCAATTGTGCAAATCAGTGGTTTCTCTCGTACTAGTTTGAATTACCATTGCAACACAGACATCAGTAGGGTAAAACTAACCTATCTCACAACGGTCTAAACCCTGCTCACATTCCCTATTAGTGGGTGAAGAATCCAACACTTGGTGAATTCTGCTTCACAATGATACGAAGAGCCAACATCGAAGGATCAAAAGGCAACACCGCTGTGAACACTTGGCTGCCACAAGCTAGTTATCCCTGTGGTAACTTTTCTGACACCTCTAGCTTCAAATTCTGAAAGTTTAAAGGATCGTTGGCTATGCTTTCACCGCTCATATTCATACTGAAAATTAAAATCAAATGAGCATTTACCCTTCTATTCCACATGAGATTTCTATTCTCGTTGAGCTCATCTTAGGACACCTGTGTTATCATTTAACAGATGTGCCACCCCAGCCAAACTCCTCACTTGACAATGTCCTCAGCTCGGATCGACTGTTACGCAGTAACAGTTGTGGTGTTTCACTTTTGCCTGAGGGCTCCCACTTATCCTACACCTCTCAAGTCATTTAACAAAGTCGTACTAGAAGTCAAGCTCAACAGGTCTTCTTTCCCCGCTGATTCTGCCAAGCCCGTTCCCTTGGCTGTGGTTTTGCTAGATAATAGACAGGGTCGATGGGAATCTTGCTAATCCATTCATGCACGTCACTAATTTGATGACGAGGCATTTGGCTACCTTAAGAGAGTTATAGTTACTCCCACCGTTTACCCGCACTTGATTGAATTTCTTCACTTTCACATTTAGAGCACTGGGTAAAAATCACATTGTGTTGGCATCCTCAAGGGCCATCGCAATGCTTTGTTTTAATTAAACAGTCAAATTCCCCTTGTCCATACTAGTTCTGAGTTGGCTGTTTGATGCCCGGGGAAGGCCGCCAAGGGATCCATTCCCAATCCTTCCCCCGGCTGGCACGTAGTGACCCACTCTCATAGTAGAGGCAGCTTGAGTAGTCCACCAATAGCCGACAAGTTTGGGGCTTGGACAAGCCCGGCCCTCAAAGCCAATCCTTTTCCCGAAGTTACAAATCCATTTTAACAACTTCCCTTACCGACATTGTTCCATCGACAAGGGGCTGTTCACCTTGGAGACCTAATGCAGTTATGAAAACGATCGGGCATGGTTGGCACTCGGTCCTCTGGATTTTCAAGCACCGCTGCGGGTGCACCAAACACCATGTGACTTGAAGTGCTCTTCCAACCACTAGACCCTACCTCCTGCTGAGCTATTTCCAAGGTGGGCAGGCTATTAGGCAGAAAAGATAACTCCTCCCGAGGGCCTCGTCGATGTCTCTAGACACCCTAACATTGCCGTCAACCACCGCGTCCCAGTTGAAGAATTTTAACCTGACTCCCTTTGGAAGCTTATGCTGGCGCGCTGTCAGACGGGCTTCCCCCGTCTCTTAGGATCAACTAACCCATGTGCAAGTGCCATTCACAAGGAACCTTTCCCCTCTCCGGCCTTCAAAGTTCTCATTTGAATATTTGCAACTACCACCAAGATCTTCACTAACGTTGCCCTGCCCTAGCTCACGCCTCAAGGTTTGCGGCCACCGTCGTGCCCTCCTACTCATCGAGGGCTTGCACTTGCTTCGACAGCTGGGTGTAGGTCGCACGCTTAAGCACCATCCATTTTCATGGCTAGTTGATTCGGCAGGTTAGTTGTTACACACTTTTTAGCAGATTTCGACTTCCAGCTCCAGCAATCCTAAGGGAAACTTTGGAGGGAACCAACTACTAGACGGTTTGATTAGTTTTTCGACCCTATACCCATGTTAGATGAACGATTTGTGCGTTAGTATTGCTTTGGGGCACCTCCAGAGTTTCCATTGGCTTCGCCCCACTTAGGCATGGTTCACCATCTTTCGAGTCTAGATAGGTATGCCCTCACTTGAATCCTTCTCAGAAGATCAACGTCGGTTGGCGGTGTAGCCTGTGAGGGGATCCTACCAATCAGCTTCCTTGTGCCATGTGGGTTTACTCGCCAGTTGACTCGCACACATGTCAGACTGCTTGGTCCATATTTCAAGACAGGTTAAATGGTGGGCTCGCAAGCCGACGCTCAGAGCGTGTAGGTTCCAAGCATGCCCTGAGTTTTACTCACCAATCACCTCATCTACGGCTCGGGTTTTAGTTACCCCTCAATCCGCATCGTTCCATGCCCTGAGCGGATCGGCAGGCCGACTTGTGACCATTTCGCATCCGACCAAGGTGCATCATCGGCCCCCATCTGTTTCCCTGCCAACAATTTTAAGCACCCTTTGACTCTCTTTTCAAAGTTCTTTTCATCTTTTCCTCGTTGTACTTATTCGCTATTGGTCTGTCACCATTATTTAACCTTGGATGGTATTTACCGATCGCTTAGGGCTGCATTCCCAAATAACCCAACTCGCCAACAGCACCTCGTGGTGCTACAAGGTCAGGGCATGACAGGGCTCTCACCGTCTCTGGCACCCTTTTCCAAGGGACTTGGGCCTAATTCGTCACGGAGAACGCTTCTCCGGACTACAATTCAGACGACCGAGCCACCCGATTCTAAAGGTGGGCACTTCTTGGTTCACTTACCGTTACTAGGGGAATCCTTGTAAGTTTCTTTTCCTCCGCTTATTGATGTGCTTAAACTCTGTGGGTAGTCCCACCTGACCCGAGGTCGCTGTGTTGATGCCATACGGACAATGCGGCGAGGTCATGCAAGCTTCACGGGTAACATGCTGAGCATGATGCGATGCAACCATGGCCTTCGACTTGTCGACCACTGAACGTCGTGGCACAGTCGCCAAGCTCCGATTTTAGGCCAACTACACAACAATGCATGGGAGGCCACTCTCCACCCCAACCTAGCATAAAGACACAATGGCTAGGTTGGGGGCGACGCTATGCATGACTCCTAGGCAGACGTGCGCCCAGCCTAGTGGCTTTGGGTGCAACTTTTGTTCAAAGACTCAATGGTTCACAAGATTCTACAATTCACACTAAGTATCGCATTTTGGGTACATTCTTCATCGATGTGAAAGCCAAGATATCCGTTGCCAAGGGTCGTTCAGATATGATAGGTCGCCACTCACTCATCGGGTATCTAGTGGCAAGGCAACACAAGCTAGGTTACTATTCCTTAGCACAATCCACACTGGGGTTCGTTCTTGTGCCAAGCTTAACCCGACACACCCATTGCCACTCCTGTAGCAGACTATAAGGTGTAGGCCCGATTGGTAGTTGAGGACGCCATGCCATATTATGTGCCACACCCTGATGATTTATTTCAACATGTCCATGAGTCGCTCTACTTAGAAATTTTCAACAATGATCCTTTTGTAGGTTCACCTACAGAAACCTTGTTACGAGTACTCTTTCCTCTAAATGATAAGGTTCAATGGACTTCTCGCAATGTCATCGGAAGGAGACTGCCTACGCTGCTGCGATCTGAACACTTCACTAGACCATTCAATCAGTAGGTGCGATAGGCGGTGTGCACAAAGGGTAAGGTCGTAGCCAATGCAAGCTAATGACTGGCACTTACTAAGAATTCCTCGTTGAAGACCAACCATTGCATTGATCTAACCCCATCACAATAAAATTTGAAATATTACCTAGGCCTGTCGGCCAAGGCTATGGACTTGTTGAATACATCAGTGTAGTGCGTGTGTGGCCAAGAACATCTAAGGGCATCACCGGCCTATTATTGGCCTAAACTTACGTGGCTTGGAAGGCCATAGTCCCTCTAAGAAGCTAGCTATGGAAGGACAGCTCCATATTGCTAGTTAGCAGGCTAAGGTCTCGTTTGTTAGCGGAATTAACCAGACAAATCGCTCCACCAACTAAGAATAGCCATAGAATCAAGAAAGAGCTCTTAGTCTGTCAATCCTTACTATGTCTAGACTTAGTTTTCCCATGTTGAGTCAAATTAAGCTGTAGGCTCCAATCCGGGTGGTGCCCTTCTGTCAATTCCTCTAAGTTTCAACCTTGTGACCATACTCCCCCAAGAACCCAAAACCTTTGATTTCTCACAAGGTGCCAATGGCATCGTAAAAGTAACATTCGTCGGTCCTTGGTCGGCATTGTTTATAGTTGAGACTAGGATGGTATCTGATCATCTTCGAGCCCCCAACTTTTGTTCTTCATTTATGAAAACATCCTTGGCAAATGCTTTCATAGTTGTTAGTCTTTCATAAATCCAAGAATTTCACCTCTGACTATGAAATACCAATGCCCCTTACTGTCCCTATTAATCATTACTCCGATCCCAAAGGCTAAATTAATAGGACCGGAATCCGTTGATGTTATCCCATGCTAATGTATCCAGTGCTTAGGCCTGCTTTGAGGACTCTAATTTCTTCAAAGTAACAGTGCCAGAGTCATGACTCGGCCAATTGAGGCAAGGAGCGCATCGGAGGTAGAAAGGACGAGATGATCGATGCTCAGCAGTGGTGGACTGGTCGCCGAATCCCAAGGTCCAACTATGAGTTTTTTAACTGCAACAACTTAAATATACGCTATTGGAACTAGAATTACCGTGGCTACGATCACCAGACTTGCACCCCATTGGGTCCTCGTTAAGGGATTTAGACTGTACACATTTCAATTACCACGGTTGCTGGGCATGACAAGGGAGCTGTTGGAGCATGACAACCGATGCAGGTGCTGCTAGGAGCAATGAGGGACTAGCACAGATGCAAAACCTGCACTGCTAAGTGTGACAGAGGAGTTGCTAGGAGTGACAATAGTGCGACAAGGGTGTTTCTAGAAGAACTGCTATCCACGAGAAGGGAGCTAAAGGAGCACAACAAGTGACGCAGGCACCGCTGGGAGCGACAAGGGACTGGCACGTACGCGACACAAGTGCTGCTGCGTGCAAAAATGGAGTTGCTAGGCACGACACCGGCATTGCTCGGGCATGACACCAGCACGACACCAGCACTGTTGAGTGCGACAAGGGAGCTGCGGGAGCACGACAAGTAATAAGGGACAGGCACGGGTATGATAGTAGTGCTACTGGGCACAACAAGGGTGATGCTGGGCGTGACACCAGCATGACACCGATATTGTTCGGCGTGACAAGGGAGTGGCTGGAGCATGACAAGAGATGTGGGCACAGCTGGGAGCAACGAGGGAGCTGCTGGGCATGACGAGGGTGTTGCTGGGAGCAACAAGGGCATTCTTAGGGCATGACACCGACGCAATACCAACACTTCTGGGCACGACAAGGCAACTGCTGGAGCACGACAAGCGACACGGGCACTACTGGCCGCAATGATGGCATCAGTGGGTCATGACAAGGCCGAAACATAGGGCATCGGTGTAGTGCGCTGCGTGGTGTGACAATATAGTGGCACGAGCACTGCTTGGCACATGACACTGCCATGGTAGTTGATTCACATGGTCAAATATGATTATTGTTGGGGCACGGTAGGGACATGCCTTGAAAAGTAAGGGATGCAGCTGACGGTGCTACATTTTGTTCCATTTCGGTTATCCTACCTTGAAAAATTAGTGGTTTTCATAGGAGCATCCCAAGGGTAATGCAGAGCGGGGTGGATAGCTACAACAGCGACTGTCCATCCCCGAGCATCCGAATTGGAGTGATGTACGGCTGAATCTCAGTGGATCTTGGCAGCAAGGCCACTTTGGCACTTACAATACCCCATCGCATATTAAAGTCATCTACAAAGGATTCAACCCCCCACTTGGTTGAAATTATACTTCTCGACAGCCCATGCGGAGCATCTGTCATGGGGGCTTTACCAACGACACATGCCCTTGGGGGCTACGCCCCTACTACGGGTCGGCAAATGAGCAGCGAGCACGTGCATCACTTTTGGCCTGGATTCTAACTTTGAGGCAGTCAATCATAATCTAATGCGCGATATCTTTGCGCCATTAGATTTTCAAGAAAGCGCAAAAACCAATGGTGTAAATCAATGGTTCCTCTCATAATAGGTTGAATAACTATCGCGACACTATCATCAGTCGGGTAAAACTAACCTTTCTCATTATGGTGTAAACCCAGCTCACGTTCCCTATTAGTCGGCCAACAATCCAACACTTAGTGAATTCTTCTTCACAATAATAGCAAGAGCTGACATCAAAGGATCAAAAAGCAACGTCGCTATGAATGCTTGGCTACCATAAGGCAGTTATCCCTGTGCTAACTTTTCTGACATCTAGCTTCAAATTTTGAGGGTCTAAGGGATCATTTGGCTGTGAATTCACTGTTTGTATTCATACTAAAAATTAGAAGCAAAGAAGCTTTTACCCTTCTGTTCCACACAAGATTTTTATTCTCATTGAGCTCATCTTAGGACACTTACGTTATCTTTTAACAAATGTGCCGCCCCAACCAAACTCCCCACTTGATACCCTCTGCTTGGATAGGCCTATTGGGCAAGCCTCGGGTCCAAAAATAGGGGCCATGCCCCGCTTTTGACTCACTAAGTAAGTAAAATAATGTTAAAAGTAGTGGTATTTCACTTTTGCTCGAGGGCTCCCTATCCTACACCTTTCAAGTCATTTCACAAAGTTGGACTAGAGTCAAGCTAAACAGGGCCTTCTTATGCCACTGATTCTACCATGCCCGTTCGCTTGGTTGTGGTTTCACTGGATAGTAGACAAGCACAGCAAAAATCTCATTAATCCATTCATGCGCATCACTAATTAGATGATGAGGCATTAGGCTACCTTAAGAGAGTCATAGTTCCTTCCGCAGTTTACCCGTAATTGGTTGAATTTCTTCACTTTGACATTCAGAGTGTTGGGAAAAAATCACATAGCGGTAGCATTCTCATGGACAATCGCAATGCTTTGTTTTAATTAAACAGTCGGATTCCCCTTGTCCATACCAGTTCTGAGTCGGCTATTCGATGCTCGGGGAAGGCCTCTAAGGGAGCCATTCCCAGTTCGTCCCCCAGTCGACAAGCGGTGACCTACTCTCCTCGTCGAGGCAGCTCAAGCAATCCACTAACAGTCGACCGGTTTCAGACTGGGACCCCCGTGGCCAGCCCTCAAAGCCAATCCTTTTCCCAAAGTTACGGATCCATTTTGCCAACATCCCATGCCTACATTATTCAGTTGACCAGAGGCTGTTCACCTTGGAGACCTGATGCGGTTATGAGTACTATCGGGCCTGGTCAGCACTAGGACCTCCAGATTTTCATGGGTTACCGAGGGTGCACCAAACACCACGCAACGTCTAGTGCTCTTCCAGCCGCTAGACCCTACTTTCAGTTGATCTGTTTCTAGGGTGGGCAGGTTGTTAAATAGAAAAGATAACTCTTCCTGAGGCCCCCGTCGACGTCTCTGGACTCCCTAACATTATTATCAACCGTCGCATCCCAGTTCAGGAATTTTAACCCAATTCCATTTCAAAGCTCGCGCAAGTGCACTATCAAATAGGCTTCCCCGCTCTCTTAGGATTGACTAACCCATGTGCAAGTGCCATTCACATGGAGTGTTTCCACTCTTCAGACTTCAAAGTTCTCATTTGAATATTTTCTACTACCACTGACATTTGCACTGACGGCCGCTCCACCCTGCCTTGCACCACAGATTTTGCGGTGACCGCCGCTCCCTCCTACACATCTGGGCCTTGCACTTCCCCCAACGGTTGGGTCTAGGTCACTTGCTCAAGTGCCAAACATTTTCGGTGCTAGTTGATTAGGCAAGTGAGTTGTTACACACTCCTTAGTGGATTTCAACTTCCATGACCACCGTCCTGCTGTCTTAATCGACCCACACCCTTTATAGGATTTAGGTTAGCGCACAGTTCGACACCGTAACTCGACTTCAAGTTAATCCCGCTTTTCCAGTTCTGCTTACCAAAAATGGCCTACTTAGAGCTCTCGATTCCATGTCACGGCTCAACGAAGCAACCATGCTGTCCTACAAATTTAAAGTTTGAGAATTGGTTGAGAGTGTTGCGCCCCCAATGCCTCTAATCATTGGCTTTATCCAATAGAACTCGCATTCTAGCTCTAGCTATACAGAGGGAAACTTCAGAGGGAACCAGCTACTAGACAGTTCGATTAGTCTCACCCTTATACCCAAGTCTGACAAACGATTTGCACGTCAGTATCGCTTCAGGCCTCCACTAGAGTTTCCTCTAACTTTGCACCACACCGGCATAGTTCACCATCTTTTGGGTCCCGATAGGTATGCTCTCACTCGAACCCTTCTCAGAAGATCAAGGTTGGTCAGCAGTGCAGCCCACAAGCAGATCTCGCCAATCAACTTCCTTGTGCCGTATGGGTTTACTTACCAATTGACTTGCACACATGTCTACCTCCTTGGTCTGTTTTTTAGGACACTGCTAATGGGGGGCCCGCAGGCCGATGCCCGAGTGTGCAGTTTCCAAGCATGCCGTGACAACACACACTGCCTTCCATGATCACTAGGATGATGCTCTCAAGCTCGTCTATGGCTCCGGTTTTAGTCGCCCCCTCAGTCAACGTCGGTCCATGCCCCGAGCTAATAGGCAAGCTGCCTTGTGATTGTTTCGTATCCGACCGGGGTGCATCGCTGGCTCCCATCCGCTTCCGTTCGAAAAATTTCAAGCACTATTTGACTCTCTTTTGAAAGTCCTTTTCATATTTTCCTTACGGTACTTGTTCACTATCAGTTTCTCGCTGTTATTTAGCCTTGGATGGAATTTACAGCCCGCTTGAGGTTGCATTCCTAAACAACCCGACTCGGCAATAGTGCCTCCTGGTGCGATAGGGTCCGAGCATGATAGGGCTCTCACCCTCTCTGGTGCCCCTTTCCAAGGGACTTGGGCCTGGTCCGTCACGGAGGACACTTCTCTAGACTACAATTCAAACTATAGAGCCGCCCAATTCTAAAGTTGGGCACTTCTCGGTTCACTCGCTGTTATTAGGGGAATCCATGTAAGTTCCTTTTCATCAGCTTATTGAAATGCTTAAACTCAACAGGTAGCCCAGCCTGACTTGGGATTGCTGTGTTGCAATCGCTACATCGAGACTATCTGTATCCAACTGTAAGCCTCTCATTAATAAAGTCATTCGACGTATTTCACCCTTGAAAAATCGATGGCTTTCGTTTGGCGAGTGTCTTCAGCTCGTTTCATCAATCCTATTGTCCATCCACTTATACTGGGGGTCCATTTTTATTTTGCCAGAGTCTGTTCTTAAACTCATCGAGAGCTACATCCGGCGATTTCTATGGCATGGCGTTTATGATGGGAAGGCAACCGCAAAGGTAGCAGGGAATGACATTTGCTACCCAAAGAGCGAAGGTGGCCTAGGGCTAAAAAACTTGCAGGCCCAGGACAAAGCTCTGATCTGCAAGTTACTTTGGCACATTATTACAAAGTACTCTTGCTCTATGTGGGCTCGATGGGCTCATGTGCATAGGATTAAGGACCGATGTATTTGGACCATAAAAGTCCCGAAATCAGCGTCGTGGTGTTGGCAAAAAATTATAAAGTTACGTCCCTACATGCGCCCTCATACGCAATACTTAATTGGAGACGGAACTGATGCCTTTCTATGGCTTGATAATTGGCTCCCTTTGGGCCCTTTGTGGGATAAGAGCACAGATAGGACACGAATGGTTTCAGGACTGCCTTGGGATGCGAAAGTTAAAGAAATTATTCGAGGGGACAGATGGGCATGGCCAAACTCGTTTGATATGGAAATTTCTCGTTTGATGGATAACATGCCCCTTTACCTCCCGAAGTCTCAAAATAAGGATTCTGTTTGTTGGACGGCCTCTACTGAGGGGTTTTTTTCGAGCTGCTCTTCCTATTACCTCTTTCACCCTCCAAAGGCAAAAATGCCATGGGCTTCCCTAGTTTGGAGTCCCCCCCATACCCGCTCATGCATTCACTTTATGGCTAGCTATTAGATGTAGATTTAGCACTCTTGATCGTATCTGTCGCTACACCAATATACCAACAATATGCACTTTTTGCAAATCTGGAGATGAAAACCATAATCACCTTTTTTTCCGCTGCCCCTTTTTCGCTTCCCTATGGCATCTAATCCGGCAGCGAACGGGCAACCAATGGCCTTACCCCGATTAGTCCCAAAATATCCTTTTGGCTGCACAAAAATGGAAAGGCAAAAACTTGCAAGCCCAATCTAAACGACTGACCCTTGCGGCCACAGTTTATTTCATCTGGAAGGAGCGCAACAATCGTACATTTCAAAACTCTCCTATTCAGGATACCACCATTTTATATTCCCATATCTTCAATGTGGTTCGAAACAAGTAGAAAATTTATTTTGACCCCTCCAAAGGGGTGGATCGATCCTTCTTGATGCGCTGGAACTTATAAAAAAAATTAAATTTTTGTGATTCTTGCATATATATATATATATATATATATATATATATATGGATATGTATTTATAAATAAATATATATATATATTTTCTCTCTCTTGGTGCTTGTTTCCTGGATGGCAGATGGATAGGCTGGTTTTTTCAGTGCCTCTTTTAGTTTTGTGGCTGTTGTTCGACAGTTAGCTGTTGGTCTTGGTTGGTACCATTTCCCTGGGTACCTCCTTGGTTTCATGTGTACTATCTTTTTTTTTCATGTTTTTTTCTGAAATGCCATTGGCGTTATTTTGAAAAAAAAAGATTTGGACTGAAATCCTACTGTGACCAGTAGGTAAAAAAAAAAGCTGTGGAATTGATGTGGACGGTTGAAGCTGCTGAAGGTGCTGGTGTGGTGTGGTGTTATGTTGTCAGAAGCAAATTTGGCTTAACAATATTGGGCCTTCACGCAAACTAGATGGTGCTACTACCGCAAGAAGTAGTCTCTCTTTGGTGTGTTCTTTGAGCATGGTGCTGAGTTCTACTGTTCATATAGCAATCTAATAGTTAGAGTTTGAGGCTCCTTGCTGCTATTATGGGTGTGGCTTCTCTACATTGGCTAGTCTGTTATCCTGCCAATGCATCCTCCTGCTTGGATGATCTTGCTTGTTGTGTGGATTTCGTCTCCTGCTGCCTTTGCAACGGTTCCGGCGCAGATCTATGATTGGTAGCTAGCAGGGTTGAAGCAGTGTGCCGGACTACAGGGGTGTTTGGGAGGGAGAGCTGATATGGTTTTGTTGCTGGCTTCGTCTTCGGTTTGGGAACCCTGTTGCTCTGCTGGGCTACCTGGTTCCCTCTCTTCTATGATCTCGGTATGGGCGCTGATTGATCCTGTGTTGACATATGTGGCCGATCTGATGTTTAGACAATTGAGCTAGAGACATTACTATAGTGTCACATGCTCTATGATGTTTTGATTGTATTCTTGTTTTCATGACTTGTGTCATGGTGCTTTGGGGCTACCCTAGTCACTATATTCTATCTCTAAGTCGGTAAAATACTTGGAATAGAACATAGGTGTTGTATTTTCTTTCCTTTCTTTTTAATACAATTTTATTACTTACCAGAAAAAGTGTCGGTGCCGTATGGACAACATGGCAGGGTCATGCAAGCTTCATGGGCGACGGGCTGAGCGGGACGTAATCTAACCTTGCCCTTCACCTTGTTGACAACGGAATGTCGTGGGGCAGTCATCAAGCTTTAATTTTAGGCCAACCACAAAACAATACTATGGAGTCCTGATCTCGAAAATATGATAATTACATATTTTTAAATTGATATAAATGTGTTTGAGGTGAATGGATTAAGGAAAAATGTTGAAGGAATTCAGTTTAGAGGCAGATTAAGCTCCAAGGCAATGGGGCTCGAGTGGTGCTTGACGCACCACTGGGGCCTAATTAGCAGAATGCACCCCTATAGTGGTGCTCGAGGCACCACCCGAGTGGATTTAGCAGAACCGGGTGCTCAAAGCCCGCCCGATTGGTGCTCGAGCACCGGTGACGAGACAGCTCACATGATCTCTTTTCCTTTGCATTTTGAAGGTGATTTTGGAGTTTTATTTCAGTAAGCCCTCGACATCAACAAGAGGAAAGGAGAAAGGGAAGGAGAGGGAAGAGAAGAAAAGGGGGAAAGCTTTCGTCCAGTCTCAATCAGAGTCACGATAACTATAAATCAAGCTTAGGCAATTATACCTCAGACGCTATAAAAATGGTATTTATTCTTTAAAACCATTGTTTTGCATGTTTACTATAAATAATGCATATTTTTCTGATTAATCAAATAGATTTTGGGTTTACTAGTATATACTGCTAAATGTACCTCTGATTTCATAAAAATACATATGTTTGGTTTTCGTTTATCGTCTGAAAATTTTGGCAAAACCCTAGGTACAAAAATTGAAGATTTGATGCTTTATTTTCTATAGCTTCTGTTGTATAAAAGTTAATCTGTAATGTGATAATATCACTGATGTATGCTGGGCCGGATTGGGTTCCTGCACATTGCATTTGGATGCAGAGTGGGGCGTGTACTATTGGAGTTTTTTTCTTTCGCTGGTTTTGCTAACTTGGACGCTTTGGCTGTGCTGAGGATTCTGGTCTTACATACACTCTTTCCCGGTTGGGTGTAGGTGTATGGTGCTTTTAGCTAACTATTGGGAAAAAAATGAAAAAAAAGTGAAAAAAAAAGAAAGAAAGAAGGACATTTCTTAGGTGGTAAACTTGTTGACCGGCTTTAGGTGTTTGGCCGGTCAACTTGTTGACTGGCATCATGGATTGCGGAATGCGCTATCATCCACCCTGATGGGTTGCCCAGTTGGGCTATGTAGTTGTTTTGGGAGCTCATCTGTAATGTGGTCCCTCTCTCCTACTTGGCTGATCGGGGTTCCTGCGCATTGCATTTCTGTTGCTGAGTGGGGCGTGTGCTGTTGGAGTTTTTCCCCCACTGTTTTTGCTGACGTGGGCGCATTGACAGTGTAGTGCATTCTGACTCCTACACTCACTCTATCCCGGTTGGGTGTAGGCGTTTGGTGCTTATCTGCTAGCTATCGATTTCGGGTTGTGCTCTTGGATTTTAACTTTTTTGATAATAAAAAAAAATTTAAAAGAAAAAAAAAATATATATATATATAAGGATGAACTTATTGATTACAAAAAAAAAAAAAAAAAAAGAAGAAGAAGAAGGCAGATTGGGCCGAGGTGGAAGTGTTACCTTCAGGCTCGGCTAACGTGGACAGATGGCTAGTGTTTTGCCGGTTTACTATTTCACGCGGGTTCTGAGTGCCTGAACATAGTTTTTCTCTCACATTATCCCCGAATGGGATGCCGATGACTTGGACGAAGTGATTCTTTTGGGCATTATGGTGCCTTCGCTCACAAGCTCCCGGTCCTATTGGAGGTCGGTATGTGACTTCCGACTGGCGGTTTAGACTGACGTGGACAGTTGGCTATGCTGGGCACACCGGTCCTTCTCTTACACATTCCTGGTTTGGGTAGTTTGACCATTTTTGTGACTTGGAGGATGGAAGAGTGTTCTGAAGCACTCTTCAGTTTCGAGGCTGCTGATGGGCAGGTTGGCTGCGGGTCTTGGCTTGTTGTTATTTCCCTGTATACTTTCTTTTCGTTTTCATGTTTCTTTCATGGTGTGCTTGGGGAATGCACCGCGGCTTTATTTTCAGTTAAGAAATAAGAGAAAAAATATTTCTGATACTATTTATTAGGACCAGTGACTGATATACAATCAAGTTAGGTTCCCCGATATGCCTTAGAATATTATAGTGGTAATCGATGATAACTCTATCCATAGAGTTATATGTGGTCCGCCCTTCCTCAGGGCGTTAACTTAGATGGTAAAAAAAGTTAACTTAGATGGTATACTTACCAAAAAAAAAAAGTTAACTTAGACGGTAGTTACTGTTACCGGCTGGTGTACTGTATTGAATCCTGTGAGAAGGGATGTCCCATGAGACTAGACGGTTGTTACTGGCTTTGATTGTGTGCAAACACAATCTATCCTCGATTATTCGCCTCCTCCGATAGTAAGATTTACTGGCTGGTTCCTTTACTGATAGGAAAGGGATTTTCCATAATTTATAGAATTGAAACCGATTTCTGCTTTTTGAAACCTATCTTATCAATTAATTATTAACGAAGCATGATTACATTGACTTCTGATTTTCAAAACTTGAGTTTTTTTTCTGGCAGTTCTTGAATCTTCTGCATCATGTTCTACTAAAGTTTCTGTAAATCACTACTTTATAGCATTTATATTTCAACATGCATCAGAATCCGTTTTACTGCATTATGTTCTACGTAAAAGTTTTACTGCATGCTTGCATATACCTTGCTGGGCCTCGGCTCACTGTTTTACTATTTTTCCCCTACTGATGAGACTGTAGAGTTATTATTGGACGAGAAGGAGTGATCCAAAGTTTAGCCTAAAGACTTTGGAGACTTGAAGTATTTTTAGAGATCTTGAAAAGAAACAGTTGAATTGTAATGGCCTGATATTTAATATATGGTTTTGTATATGGATTCTTGTATATAGAATGTATGTCATGTATATGATAAAATAGGGAATTGTGCTTCTGCAGGTTTATAGCTCTGCTTCCTCTATATGTTTTTCTAGATTTCTTTATAGGTCCTAGATGACATCTCTCGTCTAAATTCTGAAATAGTAGATAGGATTGTTGAAGTCAAGCCATGGATGGCATCTGTGGTCCAGTGAATCTGTGTTGTAGGAAAATTGTGGTATCAATAGATAGTTGTGTGCATATACTGGTTGGTTATACAGGTTTTGTACAGGTTTATATTTCTGTGTAGCTTAGTTTTAGAAAAAATTCTGCCCACTTTTTTCTAGAACCTTAAGTAAGACTTGGGCTTCTATTCTTGTTCTAAATGACGGAATTAATTGAGGACAAAAAAAATGCATTCCATCATAGATGGTATCAGAGAAATAAGATGCCTTTGGAATTGATCAATCGAAAAGCGGAAGCATAGGCCTTAATTTCTGTGGGAATAGGTCAGGGTAGCTAAAGCAACTAGGACTTTTAGGAATTGGTCCTTAGGCTTGGTTTAAATTTCATTAAGTTATTGAATATTTTTTCCTTTAACTAATTTCTTGAGGTTACAATGTTGTGTTTACCTTGATTATAGGATGGCTAGTAGAAGAAATAGAACAAATAACTGTGGTGCTGCTAATACTCCCCATGACCGAGAGGCTGCATATGTGGATTTGTTGGAGAGAATGACAAATGTGGTGGACTCTGTCGAGCAGAGACATATGGCTCCAGTCCTTGCACCCAAGCCAGCTCTGGCATAGCTTGCTCCTACAATATATGACAAATTTATAGCGAAGTGAGTATCAGGTTTCTTAGGAAAGCCAGATCCGGTAGAAGCGGATGTGTGACAAAAGAGGATGAAAAAGATATTGTTGTGATTCGGTGTACCTATCAGGAGAAAGTCACCTTCGTCGTATGCAAGCTGGAAGGTGAAGCTGATGGTTGGTGGAGCATGAAGAAGAGGGCGTTTGGAGTTCCCGATGATGAAATCGAATGGAAGATGTTTGAGGATGCATTTAAGGAGAAATACTTCTCGTGCATTCTCTAAGATCAGAAGGAGCAAGAGCTCATGAGGTTGGGATAGGAAAATATGATGGCAACGGAATATGATGCAAAATTTACTGAGTTGTCCTAATGTTTGCCCAATTACGTGGAGGATGAGTCAAGGAAAGTAAAGAAGTTTCAGTAAGGGCTATGGGATGATATTAGGAAGTCACTGTCAATTCTAAAGCTCTTGACTTATGCTGAAATTCTGGATAGGGCAGTGATTTATGAGAAGAAGGTGGAGAGAGAGAGATTTTATACAAAGAGGACTGCTAGCTAGGTGAGATTTCGTGCTGGATCTAATGTGGGATCTTTCGGACCATCCAAGAAGGCTAGGACAGCTGATAAGGGAAAGAACATCGTTCCAGCTCAGTCAGTGACTGGTTCTAGAGTATCAGCCGCTGAATGTACTTTTTGCGGGAGAAAACACCTGGAGTAAGCGTGTCGTAAAGTATCGGGAGCATGCTTTAGATGTGGACAGTAGGGCCATGTGGTGAAAGATTGCCTATTGCCTCTGAGGCTGGAAGGAAAGAAGCCTACCGTTTCTAGTAAGGCTTCGTGGTGACTGTTCAGGACCCGGAGGCATCTCTAAACGTTGTGGAAAGTATCCTCTCTATTTGTGGAATTCTAGCTTCTATATTATTTGATTCGTGGTCTACCTACTCCATCATTTCTCCACAATTTGCATGTGTATTGTATTTGCCTCATGTGTTTTGGATTATGCATTGTCTATGTCGACCCCAACTAGATCCTCTATGATTGTTGATGTTGTGTATCCTAGATGTATGTTGAGGTTAATGGGAAATGTTTAATTACGGATTTGGTGTTGTTGAATATGGGTGATTTTGATGTGATTATGGGGATGGACTAGCTGGCTAAGTATCACACCAGTATTGATTGTTTTCTGAAAAGGGTTTGTTTTGATATTTCTAGAACACAACCATTTTTCTTTCAAGTTAGTAGGAAGAAGGAGGTGCCTACATTAATCTCTACTTTGCATGCCAAAGATTTGATGAAAAGTGGATGTAAAGCTTATCTAGCATATGCCTGCGCCACTTGGAGTCATAGTGTGCTAGCTAAGGATATCCTTGTTGTTTGTGATTTTGAGGTTGTATTTTTGCAGGAATTACCTGGATTATGTCCACACCAAAAAATTGAGTTTGAGATTGTAGTTATTCCCGAAGTTAGCCCGATTTCTAAAGCCCCTTATCGTATGGCCTCAACGGAATTGAAAGAACTAAAATTGCAATTACAGGAACTGTTAGATAAGGGCTTTGTCAAACTGAGTGTATCTCCTAAGGGAGCACTAGTATTGTTTGTGAGGAAGAAAGACGGGTCTTTGAGGTTATGTGTTGATTATCGTGAGTTGAACAAAATCACGATTAAGAACAAGTATCCCTTGCCACGTATTGATGATTTATTTGATCAATTGTAAGGATCTCGGGTGTTCTCGAAGATTGATTTGAGGTCTGGTTATTATCAGTTGAGGATTAAGCCAGTGGATGTGGCTAAGACTGCTTTTCGGACACGTTATAGCCATTATGAGTTCCTTATTATGCCTTTTGACTTTACGAATGCCCCTACTGCATTTATAGATCTAATGAATAGGGAATTTAGGCTATATCCGAATAAATTTGTGGAGTTTATTGATGATATCCTAGTATATTCGAAGGATTATGAGGAGCACAAAACTCACTTGTGGATGGTACTTCAAGTGCTTTGCGAGGAAAAATTGTATGCTAAGCTTAGTAAATGTGAATTCTAGTTAGAAAAAGTGATGTTTCTGGGACATGTAATTTCTAATGGTGGTATTTCTGTGGATCCAACGAAGGTGGAAGCTGTTACAAACAGGAGTAAGCCAACTTCTGTGACCGAGGTTAGGAGCTTTCCAAGCATGGCAGGCTATTATAGGTGTTTTGTAGAGAATTTCTTGCAAATTGCTATGCCTCTAACTCAGCTACTGAAAAAGAAGGCCAAGTTTGAATAGACAAAGGAATGTGATCTGAGTTTTCAGGAGTTAAAAGATCACCTGACTACCGGCCCGATATTGATCATTTCAGAGGGATCAAGAGGTTTTGAGGTATACTATGACGCCCCTAAGGCGGGTTTGGGTTGTGTACTGATGCAGCATGGAAAAGTTGTAGCTTATGAGTCGGAAGAAACTACCCGTTTGAGGTTTTAGTAGTTGTATACTAAAAGTGAATGAAAGAAACTACCCGACCCATGATCCGGAAGAAGCGGCTGTGATGTTTACCTTGAAAATTTTGAGACAGTATTTATATGGTGAAAAGTTCTTCATGTATTCTGATTACAAAAGTTTGACGTATCTGTTTTCATGAAAGAAATTAAATATGAGACAAACAAGGTGGCTTGATTTCTCGAATGATTATGACTATGAAATACAGTATAAGCCAAGGAGGGCAAATGTAGTTGCAGATGCATTTAGTCGTCGATCAGGGTATGTGGCTATGTTGCAAATCAAGCAGATTGAAATGTTGGATTCTCTGAAGCAGTGTGATATCCAACTTTATGCTCGGGCTGATAGGATGCTCCTATCTTATCTTCAAAACCAACCGGAGGTAATTAATGAGGTAAAGGAGAAATAAGCTAATGATCCGTTCCATGTGGATATTGTGAGTGATCTGAATAAGGATTCTTGAGCTGATTTTGATGTTCGAACTAATCAGGTATTGAGTTTCAGAGACCGATTATGTATACTAGATGATAGGAAACTAAAGGAAAAGATTTTGAAAGAGGCTCATCGGTCTCGGTATACCATCCACCCTGGGATGAATTAAACGTATCAGGATCTGAAGAAAACTTTCTGGTGGGGGAATATAAAGGGAGATATTATAGATTATGTGGAGAAATGCCTTGTATGTTGACAACTGAAAGCTGAAAGAAGGAAGCCTTCTGGGTTATTACAGCCAATGCCTATTCCGAGCTGGAAATGGGAAGATATTACTATGGATTTTGTATCGGGTTTGCCGAGGGCCCCTAAGAATCATGACCCCATTTGGGTTATAGTTGATCGGTTGACAAAATTAGCCGATTTCTTGGCAATAAGGAAGGACATATTCCGTGATAGACTGGCCCAATTATATGTAAATGAGATTATGAGGCTCCATGGAGTTCCTGCCACTATTGTGTCTGATAGAGATCCCTATTTTGTCTAAAGGTTTTGGGAGAGTTTGCATACGGAGCTAGGAATGGAGTTGAAGTTAAGTACTACATATCACCCCCAGACTGATGGCCAACCAGAATGGAGCTTTCAGATTCTTGAGGATATGTTGAAGGCCTCGGACATTAGGTTTCTCGTAGAGAGAGAAGCTCCGTCTTCTCCCTTCCCTTCTTTTCAAAGTCGTCGGCCCGATCCTGTCCCACCTCCCCAGTCCCCTTGCCGGCGCCTCATGGCACCAAACCACCATTCCCCTTCCTACTATCCTTCAAAGTCTCCTCTCACCCACCTCAAATCCACACCATCCGTCAGTTTCCTTCCTTACATTTCTCGTCCCCCATCTCCCCGAAAACCTATTATTCTCTCTCTCTCCCGCCCTTCAGCCCCTTGGTGCCCTTCCCCGGCGGCCTCATTTTCTCCCCCCAAGTGCACCCACCCTATCCGAAAGCGACTACCCTCCCATTCTTGCTTCTCGGTGGGGGTTATAAAAGCGCGGGGCTCCCATTTCCTCAGGCGCACTTCCTTCCCTAGGCCCGGGCAATATCTTTGCCTCTCCCCCCATTTCGCTCGGCTATTTTCAAATCATTGATTGGGTCGAGTGTGTCTCCTCCTTCCACCCCTCTTCCTGCTAGTCCTCGAGGTTTGTCTGGGGTTAATTTTGTTGCGCTGGGGTCCTCCGATTGACTCACCCAAAAAATTCTGTCTGATTCGTCTCAAACAGCCGATGCATCTGTGGGCGTTCTAACGTACTCGATTCAACTAAATGAGGTTTTGGGTAGTATTGGCACAAATTGCTGCCTTATCGGGCTTGTTTCCAACCCTGACGATCCCCACTCTGGAAAGCTGGGCACCTCGGCCAATCTGGCTCCTACAATATCCTCTGTGCCATTGGCCTACCCACTTTTATCTAGTCAGAATATGCAGATTGATTCTGCTACTCTGTCTGGCTCGACCATCACTTTTGTTAACAAGACAGTATCCATTTTGGGTGACAACGGTCCTATTCTCTCAATTGATCCCCTAGCCTGCCCTCAAAAATCTAGCCGGGTGGAGCAATATCATATCTCTTCTCAGAGGGCTGCAGATGTTGCTTCCGTAGCGCCCTGAATCCGGCCCCTCTCTTGGTCCTGCTGAATGCGTTCTTGGCATTATCTGGTCCTCTGTGGTGAAACAGAACTCTCATGGAGGTAAGTCTTTCCTAAAATTATTTCCTCCCAATGTAACTGTTCGGGAGAATATTATTCTGTCGCCCCCATTGGAAGTTATCCAACAGGGGGAGGATATGTGCGGGGCTACCTTGGTTGGATAGTTTGTTGGAAATCCCATACACTTTAATGCAGTCAATAATATTACCCGAAAAATATGGGCTCATTTTGAGCTTCAACATGTGGCAAGAAATAAGATGGGTTTTTTTCTTTTTTTTGTTTTTCCTCCATTAAAATGAGATGGGTCTATTGCAAGACACCCTTTTTATCTTAAGAAACGGAAACCTGGTATGGTTCTGTCAAAGGAGGATCACAAATCTTTCCCCACTTAGATCACAATGTCCGACATCCCAGTCGAATGTTGGACCCCTCTTGGGTTGAGCTGGATCACAAGCGCTGTGGGAAAGCCCATACAATTAGACCCTGTCACAGAGAGACTTGAATCAATGGGCTATGCTAGGGTATGTGTTGATTTTGGGGCTGATGCCCACTTGCCCGATTCTGTGAAAATTCAGTCTGGTTGCTCCAATGAGCAAGCGGAATGTCAATTCATTGAGATCAAATTTGATAACCAACGAAAGCCTACCCGGCGTGCTCCCCCCGGAAAGATAGGGGTGGCTGCACTCCCAACCAAATCGTCATGGAGGTATAAGGCTGTGGGCAAATCTCGAGTGAGCCCCCCTCTCTCCTGCTAAGCATTCGACCTGTCAAAAGGTCCGTGCTAAAGCTTCCTTCCACACAGAAGGTACTGATCCTAAGCCTATTTCTACCTCCAACTCCTTTAGCGTCCTTCAGGAACCCTTACTAGATGACCCAGCTGAGATTGTTGAGCATGATCCAAATCAACAGCAGGATGAAGGCATCCTTGTTTCTCCCCTCTGTCAAAATGATGCTACCTATTCCTCAAAGAGTGATGTATGCATTGGCCCAGAGCGTGGCCATGAAGAACACAATAGCTAAGATGCGAAAAGAAGCTGAGTATGGTCGGGTATTCCAAGTGTCTCCCTGGATCTGATCTCCAACTTCCATGTTCTAACTCCATATGTCCTCGGGATGAGGACCCTTCTCAGGTCCTTCCCAGCGCTGTTTTGAATGGAGTCATATGCACGTTGTCTAATGAAAAAATGCCCACCCTCACCTCCGGCCCTGCGGTTAATACCCGTCCAAATCCTCTCACGGTTTCCCCACTCACTTCTGGTCCGTTAGGATCTAATCCTAGTATTGACAAAATTGTCAGAATTAGGGGACGAAATTCCTTTAGAAACCCCAAAAAATCCCAGGGGCCTAAAAAATCTTCCCCCATCCCGCCCCCACCAATGATTAACATCGCCTGTTGGAAAGAGAGGGGACTAAATGGGATAGTTAAAGCCCATGAAGTCAGTAACCTCATCCGCTCCCACGGCTGCTGTATTGTTAGGCTGGTTGAAACTAAGGTAGCAGAGAGGAACTCTACTTCCATCTCTGCTAGAATTAGACCTCAATGGCAATGGTCCATGAATTACTCAGACTCTTCCCTTGTTCGGATTTAGGTTTGCTGGGACCCCCTTAGGGTGGCGATGAAAATTCTCTCAATGGAGGACAAGGTTATTCACACCAAAGTCCTGGTACTCAAGGATAATTTCCGTTGCTTCCTGTCCTTTATTTATGGTGCTAACTCGGAAAGCCTGCGTAGGCTCTTTTGGGAGAGCCTCAGGAAGAATTCCAGTCTCTCTAGTGATCTCCCCTGGGCTGCGCTTGCTGATTTCAATGCTATCAGATTGCCGTCCGAGGCTCTTGGAGGTATCTGGCACTACAAAAGTTCTTTAGACCGTGACAAATGCCTCAGGGATTGTGATCTTGAAGATGTCTGCCATGAAAGTCTGCACTACACCTAGAATGACAGCCGATATCCCTTAATCTGCATCTTTAGAAAGTTAGATAGAGTTGTCGCAAATGAGTAGTGGCTCGACCATTTCCCCCCTGCTAGACTTTCAGATCACTCCCCCTACATTCTTCTTCCTTCTGATAGATCGATAAGAAAGAATGGGATGTTTCAGTTTAATAATTTTCTTGCTAAATCCCCCAAGTTTCACCTTATGGTAAAGGATGCTTGGACTGAAGAGATCACTGGCACCCCCATGTTTCAGCTGGTGTCCAAACTCAAAAAGGTGAAGCATGCTCTCAAAACCCTTAATGCTCAAGAAGGTGATGTTCATGAGGATGTTATGCGAACCCGGCTAACCTTAGAGGATATCCAAGCTAAGATTCCTTCACCTCTAGGGAGCTGTCATGATGAACGTTGTTACAGGGCAGCATACTACTCTGCTACGGCTAAGGAGGCTGACCTTATTCAGCAAAAAGCTAAGATAAAGTGGCTCAAAGAGGGAGACCAGTGCACCAAATTTTTCTTTAAGACTGTTAACAGAAATAATAACAGGTACAGGATTTTCTCCCTCCTCGACGAGTCTGGTAAACCCACTGTTGGGGTTGAGGGTGTTCACAAATTGGTAGTTGATCATTTCAGGAGGGCTCTAGGCACTGGTTGATCCCATGGATCGGCGGACGCCACTCGCCTCCGCCCTTTCATCCTTCATAATGTTCTGGACTCCCTGTTACTGGGCCGATTTGTGAGGAGGAAATCAAAGAGGCGATCTTCTCCATTGGTGACTACAGAGCCCCAGGCCCTGATGGTTTCTCCTCAAAGTTCTTTAAGGAGTCCTGGTAGATCATTGGTCAGTCTGTCTGTGAAGCTATTCATGATTTTTTCAAACATGGAAAGCTCCTCAAACAACTGAACACTACTATTATTAGTCTTATTCCAATGGTACAATCCCCCCACATGGTTTCTGACTCTTGCCTCATATCCTAATGTAATGTCATCTATAAAGCGATTTCAAAGATCATTGCAAACCAGATTAAGATGACATTACCCTATCTTGTCGACAAACGATAAACGGCTTTTGTTGCTAGGCGGCAAATTAGTGACAATATCATTTTGGCCCAGGAGCTTCTTCATAAATACCACGTTAGTCACGATCCCCCCAAATGTACTATGAAGATTGACCTTATGAATGCATATGACTCCATCCATTGGGATTTCATCATCAATATGTTGACACTAATGAAATTCCTTCCTCAAATTGTTGAATGGATCAGTCAGTGTATTACCACTCCCTCTTTCTCCATCAATATTAATGGGGAAGCAATCGGTTTTTTCAAGGGAGGCAAAGGCCTTCGACAAGGTGATCCCATATCTCCATACTTATTTGTACTTGTTATGGAGGTTCTGAATGGTATTATTGAAGTGAAGGCAAGGCATGATGACAATTTTAAATTTCATTCAAAATGTAATTAGACTCAGACTGTTATGCTTGCCTTTGCAGATGACCTTCTTCTCTTCTCTCGTGCCGATGTCAATTCTATCCGGATCCTTAAGGAATGCCTTGATGAGTTCCAGTTGATATCCGGCCTCTCTGCAAACACGAATAAGAGTGAAGTGTTCATCTGCTCAAAAGACAATTCCCTCCACAAGGAAATTGCTGGTATCATGGGCTTCAGAGCGGGCAAACTCCCCATTAGGTACTTGGGAGTCCCACTGATCACCACCAAACTCTCATTACTGGACTGCAAATCTCTTAATGATAGAATTACCCGTTGGATCACGTCCTGGAAGAATAGGTGGCTTTCGTTTGGTGGGCGTCTGCAACTTGTCTCCTCTATCCTTTCGTCCATCCACCTCTATTGGGCCTGAATCTTCATTCTGCCCCAGTCTGTTCTCAAAGCAATTGAATGCCACATTCGGTGCTTTCTTTGGAATGGATCTACTGAAGGAAAGGTAAATGCTAAGGTTGCGTGGGATGACATATGCTACCCAAAGAGCAAAGGTGGGCTGGGTCTTAAAAACTTGCAGGCTCAGAATAAAGGTCTCATTTGTAAGCTGTTATGGCGAATCATCTCTAAAGATTCGGAGTCGGCCTGGTCTTCCTGGATCCACAAAAACAGAATCAGGGATCGATGTATTTTGGACGTTAAAAGTCCCGGATCAGCCCCTTGGAGCTGGAGGAAAATTATGAAGCTCCGCCCCTTTATGCGCATTCACTCCACTAAGTCCTTTGGTGATGGCTCTAATACTTTCCTCTAGCATGATAATTGGCACCCTCTGGGCCCGCTGGGTGAAGTAAGTACTTACCATACCTGCTTGGTCTCGGGTCTGCCTTGGGATGCAAAGGTCACCGACATCATTAGGGATGACCATTGGTCTTGGCCTAATCCTTATGATCTGGAAGTTTCTCGACTTGTGGAGAATATGCCTCTCTATTCTCCTAACACCAGTCAAAAAGATTCTATGCGATGGGATGGAAATGCAAATGGCAATTTTTCAACTCGATTCGCCTATTTTCTTATCCAACCACCCAAACCAAAATTGAGCTGGGCCACCTTAGTGTGGGGCCCTCCCCATATCCCTGCACATGCCTTTACTCTTTGGCTGGCCATTAGAGGGAGACTCAGTACCCTCGACCGCCTTCATGGTGTTCCCAACCTATCCTCTAAGTGCACTCTCTACAACACGGGAGACGAAGATCATGAGCATCTGTTCTTCTCCTGCCCCTTTTCTAAATCCTTATGGAATAAGATTCAAAGATGAGCGGGACTTCATTGGCCTTACCCAGAGTGGTCCTATAACATCTGTTGAGCCGCCCAAAAATGGAAAGGGAAAAGTTTTTTGGCCCTTTCAAAACATCTCTCTCTAGCGGCCACAGTCTACTTCATTTGGAAGGAACGTAACAGCCACATTTTTCAAAAATCCTCCCCACAAGACATCTCCCATACCTTTTCCCTGATAATCAATGTCATTCGGAATAAATTGAAAACCTCCATGGAAGTTGACAGATGTGTATCTTGGTCACACCTGCTTCGATGGAACCTATGAAAAAAAAAACTCCGTTTACTTCACTTTGGTGCTCGGTGTTTTGCAAAAAAAAAAATCATTCCTTTTTATTCAGTTTGGTTCTTGGTCCCCCTCTTGGCTACTAACCTACAGGGATTGTACCAAATCTTTTTGCAAACCTCTTTTGTTGCTTTTAGATGCTTAGCCAGTCTGCATCTGTATCGAGGTTTGGAAACATGCTTGTTGGTTGTTTGGGATGGTGGGCTCTCTATTTAATTTACTGAAAATTTTCCAATTTTGGAGGGAATATGATGAAAAATAGGATAATGGAACAACATTGGGAATTAAAATAAGTGGTTTTTGGTGGTTTGGCACTTCCCTTGGGAATTATCCAGGGTTGGTGGTTTGGCACTTCCCTTTTGGCATTCACACACACACACATTCACCCCCAAAAAAACAAAACCCTGATGGATGGAAACCATCCTAGTTGTTGTATTTCGTGGTTTTGGCTGGTTTTGATGGCCATCCTTTGGATTAGTTGTTAGGTGGCGTTGCATTTAGGTCCTGCTGCTCCAGTAGTAGTCCTTTGCAGGGCTGTAAAGCTGCTATCAGATGCTGATGCAGGGTTATGGGGCTCTGACGCAGTCGCCGTTTGGTCCTGGGTTGACGATCCTTCCCCTGGCAGAAAATCCACATTATCCTAAGTTTTTTTGTCCCCTGGCTATAAAATTCGGTGGAGATGTACTTGGGAGATGGTTTGCTGGTTTGCAGTCCTACTGAGGCTCAATGCTTGCTATCTATGATGTAGTATGCCCTAGCTATTTTTTATTATCCCGGCTGAAGCTGCTTTTAGGTGGCCTTATGCTGGTATTCTGTTGGAAAAATGTATGCTGAGGTGTGATGCTATTACCTGGGAATGGCTACTGGCTGCTTCTGAGGGTTAAGAGCTTCGGAGGCTACTGTCATTAAGTTGCTGAAACATAACATAAAATTGTTGCTCCCCTCCTTTATGTCTATTTAATTGGCTGTTGGCCACTCTTGCCATAAGTGAGGATGTGTTGCTCATGTATGCCAGCTACGGCTAGCTGCTTTTGGAAGTGGAGTGCTGTGATGGCGTGTAACTACCGCCTGGGTTTACTGATGAAGGGCTCAAATACCCGTTCCAGAAGCCTATGCTCTTCTTCCGAAGCTGATGTTTGAGAGTGTCTGGGTGTATAATGCTGATGTCTCTTTCTTTGCTAAATAGTGATTTGTGATGTATGGGTTGGTTATCTGCTCGTGTCTTCCAATCTACTTTGCTCTGCTGAAGATGTTGTTCGTGATGCTGGAGGGGATACAGATTTAATGCACCGGCAGTGCCAAATGCTGTTGACTTTGGCACCATAACTTGCATCTTTTTTTTTTTACTTACCAAAAAAAAAAAAAACTTGCATCTACTGGTTCTGCTGGTTCTAGCGTGGTCAACACTCCAGCTCGATCATAAGTGATGGCTGGTTGTGCTGATGTGGTCATGTTTATGTGGACAAGCGCCTTAAAGTCTCCCGATGTGTGGTTGTGCTGAGTGATTCCTTTTGGGCCCATAATTGCAAATGTGGACACTATCTCTGATCTCCCCGTGTTGGTTGAAGATACTCAGAATGTGGCTGACCATGCTGGTCGGTCATTTGGAGTAGCTAATTCTGTGGTGATTGGCCCAATCCCTGGGGTCGATGACTCAACTCCGGAGTCCATTGCGCGGATCACTCGCAAATACTCTTTGGCTGAAGTTGAAGCTGTTTCCTTGATCAAGGCTTCATCTGAATTTCCTGTGGACAGCTTGTGCTCCTTGCCTGGCTGCCCGGTTGAGGGCTATGTGGATTCAATGACTGGGGCAGTGATGCCACGTATCTTGGAGCTCGGATTGGTCCATACAATGCCCATATCCTCTATCAAACCGGAGCTCTGTGACCTGGGGGCCATTAGCCAGGTTGATGGGCCTCCGGTTAGTGTGAGGTGCTTGTCTCCTAGGGCTGATGTTTCTCATCCAGCTAATCATGCTAGGTCCTCTGTTACCATGGATGCTGGACGTAGTGTTGGCCCTGCATTGTCATCTGCGAATCCTGTCGCTGGTGATGAGGAGGTCTATGACGATCGCCAACGTTATATGGATGAGCTTTTTGCTCGGCAGGCTATAAATGGGTGGGAACGAGTGGCTGCTGAACGCAAACGACGTAAATCTGCCTCCAAGAAGGCGCGGCGTCCTCATTCCTGAAAATTGCTATAGCAGGTGTAGTACCTGGTTTTTTTGGGGTGTGCTTGATGGTGGGATGCTGCTGTCCGGCTTATGTTTCCTGGGGTTGTGGCTCTGCAATTGGGAGTGTGTTGTGGGATGTGCATGTTTCTAAAGTTGCTGAAAAGCCCTTCCCTCTTGCGATTGATACTCTAAAGTGGTTGTGATTCATTCTCAATCTCTGGCGTCCTGTGTCGGATGGATTTTGATGATTATACATGGAATCCTTCCTGTTGCTGCTGAAGGAAGCTGCTACCTTACTGCGGCGACCCCTTGCTGTCCACGCTGATCTGCTGCTGGGTCCCAGTGTTTGATTCTCTTGCTTGCTGGTCTTCCTCTGCAACTATTCGAAGATGAAAGCTTGATGCTTTATATGAAAGCTTGATGGATTTTGTTATTGCTAAGCTGAGTTGGTAGCTTCTGGTGCATGCTGTAGATATTCCATGCTGAGGGGATCTGATAGATGCTGCTGGATGTGGATATCCATTGCTGATGAAGCCAGCTGCTGGCTCGATGTCCCGTGTTGCCCCGTGGTGCTTCTGTCGTCTGGAGTATAACTGCTGATGCTTCAGCTGATATGAGGCATCGGGTGTGGATTAATGGCAGATGCAACTGATGTTTGCTATTAGGTTTGAGGAGGCTGACGGATTTGCTGTGGTTTGTTTTTTGAAAGAAGCTGATGATGATGCTGATGCTGATGCCTTCTTTTAATCATGGAGTGTATGGATTCTGTAAATTTTGCTGCTGTGGATTGCTGTTGCTTCCAGATTTATTGCAGATCGTGTAATGGTGTGGGTACTGCATTTGTGGTGCTGTTAAACATGATGCAGGTGGGTGTATGCGTCAGAAAGCTGCGTTAATCCCGGTTGAACTGTCTTCTGGCTGGCGGTTGTTGATGTAGATGCTCCAGTCGATGGCGGTGAGTTGCTGGGTCTGGATGATCCGAAGGGTAGCTGATTGGAGCACTGCAGCAGATGCTATTTTGGGTGCTCAGGGGTGGAAAGCTGTGCATTCCTTCGACTTTGGGATGAAATTTTCTTTCTATTTTTAGGGATTTAGTAGAATGCTGGTCTCCTTCTGAGGCTCCTTTTGTACTCGTTTTTGTCTTCATTCTTTCAGGGGTATGTCCCAGCGGTTTATGTTTTGTCCCCAAAATACTTGGAGATAAAACATCGATGTTGTAAATTTTTCTCCCATTAATCCAAATTACTTACTTACCAAAAAAAAAAAAAAAAGATTCCTTTGGGCTGATTGGCTCCTTCACTCAAGTGCTACCGGTACAGTTGGAGGCATGTAAGCGTCTCACAAAGCCTGTGTGGCTACCATCCTTTTTGGTCGGCTTGATCATGCTGACATGGCCGTATGCCCTGTTTTGCCGGTTTGGTCATGCTGATGTGGCCCTTTTGCCGGTTTGGATTAGTTTGCTGAAAATGCTGTAAAATCCTGCGAACATGGCTTCCTTGCTTGGTTGACTTCAGTGTTGCTCGGTATGGTGTTGTAGCTGGTTTTGCCATGCTGACGTGGCCCATTTGCCAAAATTGCTGGCAAGATGGTTTTTCGCCCAGTTTGCAACAAAACGTCGGTTTGGAATTGGCGTTCTGTTTCGCCAGGTTCGGAAATTTCTGCAGTAAATGCTGGTTTGTCCTTCCCCGGTATGCATCTATGCAGTTATATGTCGTATGCATCTTCCGGCCGATTCGCGACGCTTGTGTGGCTTCCAGGATTGGCTGACGTGGACGGCTGGCTTTGCTGGGCACACCGGTCCCCCTCTCACTTTCCAGGATTGGGTGGATTCATTTTTCGGTTTGCTATTTCTTGCTAAGATTGAAGGCCAGACTGTTTATTTTTCTTAGCCCTGTATTAGCTGCCGGTTGTCCGACGTGGATTGATAACGTTGGGCACACCGATTTTTCACTCTCTCGTGCCCGATTATGGGCAGCCAGTTTGTCCTTGTGACTTAGAGGATGGAAGATTGCTCTGGTGCACTATTCACTAATGAGGCTTCTGCTGGGTTTGAAGACTGATGGCTTAGCCGAGTGTTTTTTTCTTAATGTACCTGCTTTTCATTTTTTTCTCATGGTTCTTTCTTGGGGTGCTCGAGGTAAGCCCCAGTGGATTATTTTAACTCTAAGTCGGTAAAACACTTGGAGTTAGAATTGTATTTTGTATATTTTTATTTAATCTAATCTTAGTTACTTACCAAAAAAAAGGTAATGGATCAATGTTGGTGTTGATAGATTTTGGGTTTTCACACAAAAACTATACTCTTTTTTGCTGAATGGTGGTCTGTTGGTGTGAGTTTGGGCTGGATTTCCTCCCAAGGTGCTATTGCTGATCGGTGCTGAGGTTGGCATCAGTGCTGCCTAACGATTTACTGATGCCTTGCTAGGTGCTGGCATGTGGTTTTACATTTGGGTCCGAGGACCTTTTCAGCCGTGGTGGTGTTGTGTCCGAGATGAGTAGCAAAAGACTGAGACGGATGAACAAAGCCTTCTGTTTTGAGTTGTAGTGCAGGTTATCCTCTGGCTAAAAACTGCAAATACAGAGCTGCAATCTGGTCTCTTGCTGGCCGGGATGGGTGACTGCCCGTGTAGCTTTACATGCCTCCTAACCGACGTGACAAGGCCGTGGTGCTGCAGCATGTCTGAGGTGCTGAAGAACTTTGTAGGCTGTCCAGTAGATGGAGTGTTTAAAGCTCACCATGTTAGGTTACACCAAGCTTGGTGGAAATTGTATTAGGCCCGTGCTTTTGATGAAATGTGGGGCTTGCACACAAAAATGGTTTGCTGCTACTGCTGTGAGCCCAGTTGAAAACCATGGAGTTGGGCTGCTATTTTTTTGCTGGAATCCAGCATACTCAATGACAAATGAAGATGCATTTAACGGCTGCTGATTTCTAGTGTGAGTGTTGAAGATGTGATGCAATACTCTTTTTGCTGAACGGTGGTTTGTGGGTGTGAGTTTGGGTTGGTTTTCCTTCCGAGGTGCTGATGTGGATCGCTGCTAAGGCTGGCAACAGTGCTGCCCATGGAATTACTAATGCCCTGCTGGTTGCTGGCCATGTGAAGCTGCAGCGACAAATGTACTTTGGCCAAAGATCCCTTTTGGCCAAAGTGCGGTTATGCAAATGTCTGAGATGGACGAATAAAGCCTGCTATGCCGAGATGCTGTGTAGGTGATCCTCTGGCCGACAAGCCTGCATTATTCAGAGATGCTCCGCTCTCCAGCTGGTCGGGATGGGTGATTGCCAATCCTGCTTATCATGTCTCCTTACAGACGTGACAAAGTCGATGCTGAAAGTTGTCCGAGGTGCTGAAGAACTTGGTAGGTTGTCCAACCTTTGGAGTCATCAAAGATCACTATGTTGGGGTTACACCAAGCTTGGGGGTTAGAGCTTTAGGCCCTTGCTTTAGATGGAAATCACTTTCCGTTGTTCTTTTTTTGTTGTTTTGATCTCATGATTTGTATCATGATACTAGGGGTATGCCCCAGTTTCTAAGTTCTAACTCCAAGTTGTTATAATACTGGGGGTTAGAACATAGTATTTTTGTAAACATTCATTTGTTTAATTCAATTTACTTACCAAAAAAAATGTTGAAGGCCTCCCATTAATCCAAATCACTTACTTAACAAAAAAAAAGAAAGGGACTTGGGACAGTTATCTTGCACTGGCTGAATTTGCATATAATAACAGTTGTCAGGCTAGTATCAGCATGGCACCTTTTGAGGCATTGTATGCGAGGAAATGCTGACCGCCAATTCACTAGGAGGAGACCGGGGATAAGAGGATTTAAGGCCCTAAAATTGTGAAAGAAATTATGTAGAAAATTAAACCGATACATGATAATCTAAAAGTCGCTTAAAGTAGACTGAAAAGTTATTCAGATCAGAGGAGGAAAGAATTGAGCTTTGAGGTAGGGGATTTTATTTTTCTAAAAGTTTCATTGTCCAAGGGTATGTATAGGTTTGGGGTAAAAGGAAAACTGACGCCACGTTTCATAGGTTCTTTTGAGATTCTGAAGAGGATCAATGAGGTAGCTTACCGGTTAGCGCTACCACCAGTCTGACAAACGTACATGATATATTTCTTGTATCGATACTTCGAAAGTATGCCCACGATCCTGCACACGCGATTGAGTACGAGCCCTTGACTATTGATAAGGATTTATCATATGTCGATGAGTCGATACAGATTCTGGATCGAAAGATTAGAAGTTACGCACTAAGACCATTCTCCTGGTGAAAGTGCTCTAGAAGAATCATTCGCCGGAGGAAGCCACCAGGAAGCACGAAGAGGAAATCCGAAGCAAATATCCCCACTTATTTTCTTAAGGTATGTAGCTTTGTTTAATTTCGAGGATGAAATTTCTTTAAGTGGGGGAGAATGTGAGTTCCCGATCCAAAAACATGATAATTCCTAGTTATTAAATTGATATAAATGTGTTTGAGGTGAATGGATTAAGGAAAAATGTGGGATAAATTTGGTTTAGAGGAAGATTAAGCCCCCAGGGCATGACTTCTGAGGCGCCACTGGGGCGCAATTAGCAAAATGCGCTGCTCGAGTGGCGCTCAAGGCGCCACCCTAGTGGATTTAGTAGAACCGGGCGCTTGAGCGCCGATCACGAGATAGCTCACGTGATCTCTTTTCCTTTGGATTTTAAAGGTGATTTTGGGGTTTTATTTCAGCAAGAACTCAACAGCAACTAAAGGAAAGGAGAAAGGGAAGGATAGGGAAGAGAAGAAAAGGGAGAAAACTTCCGTCCAGTCCCGATCAGAGACACGGAACTGTAAATCGAGCTTAGATAGGTGTACCTCAGATGCCATTTTCTATTTTCATAGCTTTTCTGTATCTCAAAAATGGTACTTATGCTTTAAATCCATGGTTTTGTATGTTTACTGTAAATAATGCCTATTTTTTTTGATTAATTGGATAGATTTTGTATTTATTAGTTTATACTGCTAAATGTACATTTGATTTCGTGAAAATATATGTATTTGGTGCTTGTTTATAGTCTGAAATATTGGCGAAATCCTAGGTACGAAAATTGAAGATTTGATGCTTTATTTTCCATAGCTTTTGTTATATAAAAATTAATCTGTAACGTGATAATGCCACAGATGTAATTTATGCCTGAAAAATTTTACACCGATTTCTAGTGTTAATTTCTAAGGACTTTTGAAGCCAAACTGAAGGGTTTTAGACTATTACTATATATTCTAAAACAAATTTGAAGGGTTTCAAACTGTTTCTGTATATTCTGAAATGAATTTGAAGGGTTTCAAACTAATCCTGTATATTCTGAAGCGAAATTGAAGGGTTTCAAAGCATTACTGTATATTCTGAAAGTAACTAAAGACTTATTATAAAACTCTGATTGACTTCTGAAACTGAAAAGGGTGTTTAGATAAGAAATAAGAGGAAAAATATTTCTAATACTGTTAATTAGGACCCATAACTGATATACAATCAGGTTAGGTTGACATACCTTAGAGCGTTATGGTGGTAATTTAGGTAACTCTGTCCATGGAATTATATATGGTCCGCCCTTTCTCAAGGTGCTAACCTAGAGGGTAGTTACTATTACCGGCCGATGTACTTTACTGAATCCCGTGAGAAGGGATGTCCCATGAGACGGGATGACTGTTACTGATTTTAATTGTATGCAAACACAATCTATTGTCGATTATTCACCCCCTCCGCTAGTAGGGTCTACTGGTTGGGTCCTTTACTGATAGGAAAGGGATTTTCCATAATCTATAGAATTGAAACCGATTTCTGCTTTTTAAAGCCTATCTTATCAATTTATTATTAATAAAGCATGATTACACCGACTTCTAATTTCTAAAACTTGAGTGCCTCTGTTTCCTAGTAGTTCAGTAATCTTCTACATCATGTTCTGCTATGGTTTCTATAAATCACTACTTTATGGCATTTATACTTCAATATGCATCAATATCCGTTTTACTACATTCTATTCTGCATAAAAGTTTTACTACATGCCTGAACGTACCTTACTAGGCCTCGGCTCACTGTTTTACTATTTTCTGCCCCTCCAGATGAGACTGTACAGTTAGTATCGGACGAGAAGGAGTCATCAAAAGCTTAGCTTGAACACTTTGGAGATCCGAAGTATTTTTAGAGATCTTAAAAAGAAACAGTTGAATTGTAATGACCTGATATTTGATATATGGTTTTGTATATGGATTCTTGTATATAGAATGTATATGATATATGTGATAAAACAGTGAATTGGGCTTCCGCAGGTTCATAGCCCTGATTGCGCTATATTCTTTTTTGGATTTCTTTACGGGTCCTAGATTGCATCTCTAATCTGAATTCTGATATAGTAGATAGGATTGTTTAATTAAACCCATTGATGACATCTGGTGGTCTGTGAATGCGTATTGTAGGAAAATTGTGGTATAAATGGATAGTTGTGTGCATGTATTAGTTTATTATACAGGTTTTGTACAAGTTTATATTTTTGTTTAGCCCAATTTTAGGAGAAACTCTGCCCAGTTTTTTCCTAGAACCTTAAGTGAGACTTGGGCTTCTATTTCTGTTCTAAATGAAAGAATTAATTGAGGACAAAAAAAAATCTGTTCCTTCACAAGTACACAGAAGGCCACTCTCCACCCCAACTTAGCATGCAGAGATATAATGGCGTGGTTGGGGGTGACGCTATGCGTGATGCCCAGGCGGATGTGCCCTCAACCTAGAGGCTTCAGGTGCAACTTATGTTCAAAAGACTCAATGGTTCATGGGATTCTGCAATTCATACCAAGTGTCACTTTTTGCTATTCTTCCTCGATGCTAGAGCTGAGGTATCCATTGCTGAGAGTCGTTTAGATACGACAGGTTGCCACCTCAGTCACTGGACATCTGGCGCCAAGGCAATGCACGTTATGTTATTGTTCCTTGGAGCGATCTGCGCTGGGGTTCGTTCTTATGTCAAGCCTAACCCGGCATGCCTATTGCTACTCCTGCAGCAGACTATAAGGTGTGGGCTCAATCGACAGTCGAGGGCGTCGTGCCACCTTAGGCGCTGCACCCTCAATGATTTATTTCAACATGTCCATAGGTCACTCTACTTAGTAATTTTTGGCAATGATCCTTCCGCTGGTTCACCTATAGAAACCTTGTTATGACTTCTCCTTCCTTTAAATGATAAGGTTTGGTGGATTTCTCACGATGTCACCGGCAGGAAATTTCAAACGTCACAGCAATCCAAACACTTCACCGGACCATTCAATTGGCAGGAGTGACAGGCGATGTGTACAAAGAGCAGGGACGTAGTCAACGCAAGTTGATGACTCATACTTACTAGGAAGTCCTTATTGAAGACCAACAATTGTAATGATCTATCCAGATCACGATGAAATTTTAAAGATTAGCCGAGCCTGTCGGCCAAGGCTATAGACTCATTGAATACAACAGTGTAGTGTGCGCGTGGCCCAGAACATCTAAGGGCATCACAGACTTGTTATTGCCTCAAACTTCCATGGCCTAGAAGGCCATAGTCCTTTAACCATAGGACCAAAATCCTGTGATGTTATCCCATGCTAATGTATCGGGAGCAAAGGCCGACTTTGAGCACTCTAATTTCTTCAAAGTCGCAGCACCGGAGGCTTGACCAAGCCAATTAAGGCAAGGAGTGCAACATCGGTAGAAGGGATGAGATATTCAGTGCTCGCGGGAGGAAGACTGGTCACCCCATTCTAAGGTCCAACCACGGGCTTTTAAACTATAATAACTTAAATATACGCTATTGTAGCTAGAATTGCTATGGCTGCTAGCACTAGACTTGCCCTCCAATGGATCGTTGTTATGGGACTTCGATTGTACTCATTCCAATTACCAGACTCATTGAGCCCGATATTGTTATTTATTGTCACTACCTTCCCGTGTCAGGATTGGGTAATTTGCAAGCCTGCTTCCTTCCTTGGATGCGGCAGCTGTTTCTTAGGCTCCTTCTCCAGAATCGAACCCTAATTCTCCGTCACCCGTCACCACCATGGTAGGCCACTATCCTACCATCAAAATTTGATAGGGTAAAATTTTGAATGATACATCGCCAGCGTCAAAAGCTACGTGATCTGTCAAGTTATCATGAATCATCAGAGCAATGGGATAAACCAGCATCAATCTTTTATCTAATAAATGCATCCCTTCCAAAATTCGGGGTTTGTTGCACATTTTTTCTCTAAAATTACTACGGTTATCCGATTAGCAGGTACCATCAAACAATCTATGACTAATTTAATGAGCCATTTGTAGTTTTACCATTTGAATTAGTTCATACTTACACATGAATGGCTTAATCTTTGAGACGAGCACATGACTACCGGCAGGATCAACAAGGTAGCATTCCTTCTTCAATATCGACAATCATGAGCCTAGTCGACCTATTTGAACACCGGTCAAGAGGTCAATGAGTGTTCAACGGTTATTTGTGTCTATAGCTATCGGGCTGATGAGACTTATTGCACATAACCTATATCTCAATCTTCTGCATCCAAGAGAACATGCTACAGCCCATTGCCCACCTCAGTTGCGTAGAAAATGCAACATGGGGGGACAATGAGCCTTACGAATCATCTACCTGACACCCCCATGGGACACCTAGTAGAAGGAAACTTCCAAACAAGATGAATTCCTTCAATTGGGTATGTGACATAGGAAACCACACATCAACCAAGGCACAAAGCTCTTAGCCTTTCAGTGAGAGGCATATGTGCATCCGGTTCAATGCATAGACAAAGAGCCCAACGACCCATACAAGCCCACCATTTCTCACACGCCATCACATATGCTCATTTGAGCACTAGCAGTCAATCTGCAAGGAAATTATAATGCCGATGAAGTCAGCTTGCCAAGTTTCCTTATGAGCACCGCTAGACATGACAATCCAAGATAGGACAACCTGAGCGTATGATTGATACGCACTGAATGCATGGAACCCATGGCATGAAATCATTATGTGACGAAGCACGTATGAACAACATGGCACACGCAGTACCAAGCCTGTCATGTCAACTTGCACCTGTAGCGATACGCCGATAGGTGAGACAACTCGAGCGTACAGCCAACATGCACCAAATGCATGGAAACCTGTGCTGCAAAATCATGGTGTGGTGAAACACGTATAAACAACATGGCACACGCTGCACCATGCATGGCATGTTGACTTGCACTTGCAGTAAAACACCGATGGATGGGACAACCTGAGACTGACACACACTGAATGCATGGAAACCCAGGACGAGAAATCATAGCGTGGCAAAACACATGAACAACACAGCACACGCAGCTCCAAGCAAGGCATGCTGATACGCACATGCAATAAGACATCGATAGACAAGACAACCTAACCACGCAACCGATATGCACCGGATGCAAACCCGGGGCACAAAATCATGGGGTGGTAAAACACGTAGGAACAACGTAGGACACGTAGCATGATGCATGGCATGCCAACATGCACCTTCTTTTTTTTTTTTGGTAAGTAAAATGCATTAAATTTAAAAAAAAGATACACAACTTTGTGCTAACTCCAAGTGTTTTTCCGACTTGAAATTAGAACAAAGCTAATGGGGTATACCCCAAGCCTCATGAACAAGTCATGAGTTGAGACCATGACCCTAGTCATGAAAATATAAAACCCAACCGAAAAATACATCGGATCTTCATAGATCATATGACACCAAAGTAATATCTCCTACAGAGTCTCTAGAAACCATAGCAGCAACAACTCCTACCTTACGCATTGCACAGCAGCAAACATGCACCCCAATGTCCGGGTTGCCCAAACCTGGAACGTGTGGGAGAAGGAAAACGGTGAGTCCAACAAATTAAATTGTCCACATCAGCCTGACCCGGTAGCCAAACAGGGCATACCACAACGCTTACCACAAAACTAACAAAGCAAATCGGGAATTGGTGAAAGAAGGAACCGACATGTCCATCAGAACTAGATTGTCCCCGACAACCTCACCGGGCAGCAGGCTATCCTAATTCCAGACTTTCAAACAGGGAGATTGTGAGAGAGGAAGCCGGTTTGCCAAGTAAGTCATCCAAACTGGGCATACCATACCCTATAGGTACCATGGTTCTTTACTGTTGACATAGCAGAGAAACCTCAGCCCCACCAGCATCTCGGCAGAAGAAGCATCTCGGTTGAAGGATGATGAAGACCTCAATCTACACCGTAGTAGAAGGCAGTACACCTCAGGTCCTACAAAAAGCTGGGGCGAGACAGAATGGGCAATTAGCAAACTGAGCTAGAGATGATGATTAGAAGGAGGGGACCGCTTTTGCTTTGGCCGTTTTGGTTTTTTAAGGATAGATTTAAGCTTAAAACCTTCACCGTGCGAGTCCCGGCCACTAGCAATGGAAGGGACAGCGCCGTCACCGACATGAGCTCCAGAAGCAGCATCCTTCTGTCTCAAATCAGCAAGGTTCCTACACAGCTGCTCAGAGTTGGTGCACTGTCTTGGAACCCCTCCTTGGGGGAAGGAAAGGGCATCGTGGATAGAGGAGCGATTGGCTGAACCTACTCCCTCTTCAGGACAATTGGAAATTCCAGGAGCCTCCAACCGGTCTGCATTTGTTATAGGATTTTGGGGTATAGGGCCAGCACCTGCGCCATGGGATCCAGTACCATCTGCTGGAATCCCACGCCTTAATGCTTCAACATATGAGACCTGGTGCCATTCAATGCATTGATCACCGCACAAATACACATCAGCCTCTGACTAGGCTTGGTCTTCCGGAAAGCCACTGTCATTGGGCATCCCTTGTGCAGAGCCAAGATCATGCCCACAGAAGTTTTGGTTCATAGTTATACCACCTTGATGTTATCAGGTGGACAGACGGTGGATGTAGGAGTCCCAACCTTAGTGGGTTTTCAATAACCTAACATCCAGTAGAATTGGGCTAGTAATTCGCGTCCAAATCAGGGGCATGGCCTGGACAATCAGCGAGTGATGGAATGGAGTTCAGAGGCTCATCAGCCACAAAGTGGTGCTGAACCACCTGATCACTAGGTGCTGCATTGGGTTGCTCATGATCAACGACCATTCTGATAGCATCCAACCCCAAGGAATCTACAGTAATAGAGGAGCAAGAGGAAGGAGTCTTCTCCAAACCATCCACGACCAACTGCTCTACAACATGAGGGCACTGAACTTCTAGGTCCTCAACCAATTTAGCATCACAATCAGCAAGAAGGGGGGCAAAGGGGTTGGCAGTGCATTCAGAATCAACAACTACCTTTTGCAGGCCCACCGAAGAACTAATATGAAGAGAATGGTTCAAATGCACAACTCATTTCTTAAGAGCCTTACCAGCAGAAGAAACCGACATCTTAGAGTTACAATTGGACTCCCCATGTCCAATGAGCTTGCAGCGGCCACATCTAGTTGGCTTCCAAGAGTATTCAACATTTACCACTGATTCAAAAGCTGTAAAAGAGGATGGTTTGGAGCTTTACTTAAGGACAATTCTTTTGGGAAAATAAGCATCCACATCAATCTCAACACAAATCCGGGCAACACCAATATTTTCCATTTTGGTAATTCTAGGGCATAGTTGAATTGGTTTCCAGGAAGCAGTTGTTTAAGGAATATGGCTTTCCCAGCAATCATCCATGGACCAGCAAGCAGGCACTGCTCCATTTTCTTCAACGAAGAGAAACAAAAAAAGAAAAAGCCAGCGCCGTTGCTTGCAATGTGCTCAAGGCCAAATCTCTTCCAGAGGATACGAGCAATGCCCCTTACTGCCAGGAGATGTGGAGGGAATGGAAAAATAGCCAACCAATGTGGACCCCCATAAACGTCGACCTTGGTCGATTACCTCCGGTGGAGGAGAAATGGTAGCAATGTCCTCGTCTACTGTAAGAGGGGCAAAGAATTTCAAATTACAGGCTCCTTCCAAGTCCTTCCTTTGGACAACATCAGCCTGGGACAACATGCACCTTCAGCAAAGCAATGATAGATGGGACAAGCTGAGCATATGAGCGGTATAAACAAAGCCCATGGAAATCCAAGTCATGGAATCACGACATTGTGGAACAAGTATGAGCAACACGGAACACATAGCACCATGCATGGTGTGCCTTGGTGACATGCATGCGTGACAGCGTCTACACGCCCCAATAGTGAAGCAACTCCCCTATATAGAGGCTTCTGGGCCTTTTTAGACTTGGTTGGAGTAAACATTGGACTACCCCAACTTTCACAGTGGGGTTGTTTGTAGTTTTTGGTAATGTTTTCAGGTGGTTATTTTAGAAAGATTAAAACTAGGAGTAGTTTAAAACCAAGTCTTGAGTTTTTCGACTACAGGAGGATATTTTAACAATTTCTCAAATGTCGTGCAACTTTGAAAATTAATAACTCCGACAAGACTCGTCCGAATGATGAGTTTTTTTTTCAAAAATTAGTATAAATTGTGGAGAAATTCAGATGTGTTGACGCTGTGATTTGAGTTTAGTAAGGGGTCGTAAGTCCTATTATAGAGGGTAAAAAATGCTCAAAAATCCATATTCACCAGGAAATGTGGTGTTTTCCTATTCAAAGCATGCATAGAGAGCTTACGGCAAGATTATTGGGATGACATCTACAAACAAATGGGCACGACATTGGCGGAAGATGTCTACCCTGAGACAACGTGCATTGGCGAGACACGTCATGATGAGGCCATGCGATACCCCATAAATCTGGGCCATGCCGACGGGGAGCAAAATCTAGGGATGAACAAGCATCACCAAAGACATGCCATGTCATTGGGAACGGCATGTTGAGAAGATTGACATGGTAAGGCTTTGCCAAGCCTCCATGTCAACCTGTGCGTGACAAGGGTGTTGTGGGGGCATGCTAGGTATGACAAGGGCATGACGTGGGTGGTGTTGGGGAATGACCCTGGCATAACTTGGGTGCTGCTAGGCGTGACAAGGGAGCTACTGGGTATTACTAGGGCGCGTAGGAAGCGTCAGGGGCAGTGCTAGGGCGAGCTAGGGAGTGACCCAGGCACTACAGGGCATGACATGGGCACCGCTGGGACAAGCTAGTTGCGACATTAGAGGTGTTGGGGCATGCTGGGGAGCTATTGGCCGTGACCCTGGTGGTGCTAGGCAGCGACCTAGGCGCTGTAGGGATGCACTGGGCGTGACATTGGAGGTGCTATGCGCGACATTGGTTGTGTTGGGAAGCGACCCAAGTGCCACCCGATGCAACAAGGTCGTTGCTGGGGCGAGACAAGGGCACTGCGGGGCCACGACAAGGGAGAAGCGTGGGCTTGACAAGGGCATTGATGGGGCACGACAAAGTCACTGCTAGGCCGCAACTAGGGAGCAACATGGGTGTGACACCGGTGTTGCTGGGTGTGATAAGGGCACTGATGGGGAATAACAAGGTTGCTATCACGATGTGACAGGGATGATGCTAGACCGTGATAAGTGAGCCGCACAGGCACAACAAGGGCACTAAGGGGCACAACAAGGGAGTTGTTGGGGCAAGTTAGACGTGACAAGTGACACGAGCACTACTGGTTGTGACATGAGACTAGCATGGGTGCAACATGGGTGTGACACGGGCACTGCTGGGAGTGACAAGGGCACTGTTGGGGTACGATAAGAGAGTAGCATGGGCACGATAGGGTAGCTGTTGCACGATAAGTGATCAGTTGGGGCACGTTGGGCTCAACAAGGGCATTGGAGGGGTGTGCTAGGGAGTTGCTGGGCACAACACAGGCACTGCTGGGGAGTGACCCAAGCACTTCTGGGCACGACAAAGGGGTGACAATTGCATTACTAGGCGCAACAAGGGCACTGCTAGAGCACGCCCATGGCGACATGGGCAATGCTTGGGTGCGACGTGGGTGTCACAGGGTTGAACAAGGATGCCGCTGGGCATGGAAGGAAGTTGCTAGGTGCCACAAGGGCATGACATGGATGGTGCTAGATCGACCTGGGCACCGTTGGAGATGACATAGGCATCGTAGGGGACGCTGGGCACGACAAGGGCACTACTGGGGAACACATGGGTGTTTCAGGGGAGCAACCTAAGCGCTGCTGGGCACGACATTGATGTTGGAAGTGCACGACACCGGCGTGACACCAGCATTGCTGGGCAAGATGAGCGAACTGCTGGAGCGTGAAAAGTGTGACGCTGGAGCTTCTGGGAGCAACAAGGGACCAGCATGGGTGCGTCACCAGCGCTGTTGGGTGTGATAAAGGAACTACTGGGCGTGACACCAGCGCGACAAGGGCATTCCCGGGACCACTGCTGGGCGCGGCAAGGGAGCTGTTGGAGCATGACTAGTGACGTTGGCACCGACAAGGGACCGACACGGGCGCAACACCAGCGCTACTAGGTGTGGCATGGGAGCTACTAGGCGCAACTCTGGCACCACACCAGCACTGCTGGGTGTGATAAGGGAGCTATTGGAGCATGACAAGTGATGTGAGCACAGCTGGAAATGACAAGGGAGCTATTGGGCGTGATAAGGGAGCTGCTAGGCATGACAAGGGCATTCCTAGGGCACGACACCAGTGCAACACCAATACTGTTGGGTCCGACAAGGGAGTTGTTGGAGTATGACAAGTGACACGGGCACTGTTGGCCACGACAAGGGCATCAGTGGGTCATGACAGAGGTGCAACGGAGGGCATATGTGGGTCACGATAGGGGCATGACAAGATTGCGACACGGGTGCTGCTAGGCACACGACACTGCCATGGCAGTTGCATGACATGGTCAAATTGGATTATTATTCGGGCGCAGCAGGGATATCTCCTAAAAAGTTAGGGACATGGCCGATGGTGCTCCATTCTGTTCTATTTTGGTTATCCTGCCTTGAAAAGTTAGTAGTTTTTGCAGGAGTATCGCGGGAGTAATGCGAAATGGGGTGAATAGCTAGTGCGGCAGCCATTGGTCCCCAAGCCTCCATTTTTTTGCATCGTTGCTCAGTTTGGGGGGAGGGATGAATTAGAGCAATGTAGGGCTGAATCTTAGTGGATCATGGCAGCATGACCACTCTGCCATTTGCAAAATCCCATCATGTATTTAAGTCATTTGCAAAGGATTTAACCCGTCGCTTGGGGGAAATTATCCTCCAAGGCAGCCGATACGATGCATCCGCCGCAAGGGCTTGACCAGTGATATGTGCCCTAGGTGGCTAGGGCCCTAGTGCAGGTCCGCAAATGAGTGGCGAGCGCTTGCATCACTTCTAGCCCTAATTCTAACTTAGAGGCATTCAGTCAGAATCCAGCGTATAGTAGCTTTGCGCCACTGACTTTTCAACCAAGCACGAAGACCCGTTGAGCCAATCAACGGTTCATCTCATATTAGGTAAATTACCATTGCAACACTATCATCGGTGGGGTAAAACTAACCTATCTCACAACGATCTAAACCCAGCCCACATAACCTATTGGTGGGTAAACAATCCAATACTTGGTGAATTCTACTTCACAATGATAGGAAGAGTCGACATCAAAGCATCAAAAAGCAACATCGCTATGAACGCTTGACTGTCACAAGCTAGTTATCCCAATGGTAACTTTTCAAACACCTCTAACTTGAAATTCCGTAGGTCTTAAGGATCGTTAGGCTGTGCTTTCACGGCTCGTATTCGTACTGAAAATTAGAATCAAACGAGGTTTTACCCTGCTATTCCACATGAGATTTCTATTCTCATTGAGCACATCTTATGACACCTACATTATATTTTAAGAGATGTGCTGCCCTAGCCAAACTCTTGACCTGACAATTTCCTTCGTTCGGATTAGCCCACTAGGTGAGCCTTGGGTCCAAAAAGAGGGGCCATGCTCTACCTCCGACTCACTGCGTTAGTAAAAGAACATCAAAGTAGTGGTATTTCATTTTTGCCCGAGGGCTCCCACTTATCCTACACCTCTCATGTCATTTAAAAAAGTCAGGCTAGAGTGAAGCTCAACAAGGTCTTCTTTCCCTGCTGATTCTGCCAAGACCATTCCCTTGGTTGTGGCTTCGCTATATAATAGACAGGAATAGTGGGAATCTTGTTAGTCCATTCATGCACATCAGTAATAAGATGAGGCATTTGGCTACCTTAAGAGAGTTACTGTTACTCCCGCTTGGTTAAATTTCTTCACTTTGACATTCAGAGCACTGGACAGAAATCACAATGTGTTAGAATCCTCAAGGACCATCACTATGCTTTGTTTTAATTAAACAGTCGAATTCCCCTTGTCTATACCAGTTCTGAGTTGACTGTTCGACGTCCGGGGAAAGCCCCCGAGGGAGTCGTTCCCTGTCCATCCCCTGACCGGTGCACGGTGACCTACTCTCGCCACGGAGGCAGCTCAAGTAGTCCATCGACAGTAGACGGGTTTGGCACTAGGACCCCCATGCGTAGCCCTCAGAGCCAATCCTTTTCCCAAAGTTACGAATCCATTTTGCCGACTTCCCTTACCTACATTGTTCCATCGACTAGAGGTTCTTCACCTCAGAGACTTGATGTTGTATGAGTACGATCGGGATGGTCAGACACCACGCAACGTGTGGTGCTCTTCCATTTGCTGGACCCTTCCTCCGGTTGAGCCATTTCATAGGTGGACAGGTTGTTAAACAAAAAAGATAACTCTTTTTGAGACCCCCGCTGACATCTTAGGACTCCGAACATTGCCATCAACCACCTCATCCCGATTTAGGAATTTTTACCTGATTCCATTTCGAAGCTTGCACTGCCACGCTGTCGGACAAGCTTCCCCCATCTCTTAGGATCGACTAACCCATGTGCAAGTTCCGTTCACATCGAGCCTTTCCCCTCTTCGGCCTTCAAAGTTCTCATTTGAATATTTGCTACTACCACCATGATCGAAAGTGATGGTCGCTCTACCCTGGCTCACACCATAGGTTTTGCTGTGACTGCCGTGCCCTCCTACTCATTAGGGCTTGGCACTAGCCCTGACGGCTGGGTGTAGGTCGTGCGCTTAAGTGCCATCCTTTTTTAGGGATAATTGATTCCGCATGTAAGTTATTACACACTCCTTAGCAGATTTCGACTTCCATGACCTCTGTCCTACTGTCTTAATCGACTAACATCCTTTATGGGATCTAGTTTAGCAGTAGTCTTGAATTGTAACCCAGCTTCAAGTTCATCTCGCATTGCCAGTTCTGCTTATGAAAAATGGTGCACTTAGAGCTCTTGATTCCATCTCGCACCTCATCGAACCAGCCGGGTCATCCTACCTATTAAAAGCTTGAGAATAGGTCGAGGAGGTTGCGCCCACGATGCTTGTAATCATTGGTTTTACCTGACAAAACTCGCATTCCAGCACCAGCTATCCCATGGGAAACTTCAACGGGAACAAGCTACTAGATAGTTCGATTAGTCTTTCGCCCTTATACCCAAGTCAGACGAACAATTTGCACGTTTGCATTGCTTCAGACCTCCACCGGAGTTGCCCTCACTCGAACACTTCTTGAAAGATCAACATCGGTTAGTGGTGTAGCCCGTGACAGGATCCTAGCAATCAGCTTCATTACACCGTATGGGTTTACTTGCCCGTTTACTCGCACACATGTCAACTCCTTGGTTTGTATTTCTAGACGGGCTGAATTAGGGGCTCAAAGCTGACCCTCGAGGCGTGTAGGTGCCAAGCAAGCCATGTCGATGCACGCTACCTTCCACGATCGCTGGGATGATGTTCCCGAGCTTGTCTATAGCTCGGGTTTTAGCCACCCCCTCAATCTGCATCTGTCTACATCTTGAGCTGATCAGCAGGCCAGCTTGTGACTCTTTCGTGTTTAATTGACGTGCATCGCCAGCCCCCATCCACTTCCCTCCTGACAATTTCATACACTCTTTGACTTTCTTTTAAAAGTCCTTTTCATCTTTCCTTCATAGTGCTTGTTCGCTATCAGTCTCTCACCATTATTTAGCATTAGACAGAATTTACCACCCGCTTGGAGCTGTATTCCCAAACAACCAGACTTGCCTACAGTGCCTCGTGTTGAGATGGGGTCTGGGCACGACGGTGCTCCCACCCTCTCTAGCGCCCCTCTCTAAGGGACTTTGGCCCTATCCATTATGAAGGACGATTTTCTAGACTACAATTCAAGCGGCAGAGCCACCCGATTCTAAAGCTAGGCACTTCCCGGTTTGCTCGCTGTTACTCCTTGTAAGTTTCTCTTCCTTCGCTTATTGATATGCTTAAACTCAACGTGTAGCCCCGCCTGACCTGGGGTCACTGTGTTGGTGCCATATGGAAGACTCAACAGGGTCATGCGAGCTTCACGGGTGACGTGATGAGCGCGACGCGATGCAAACTTAGCCTTTGCCTTGTCGACCACCGAACGTCGTGGCGCAATCATCGAGCTCTGATTTTAGGCCAATTGCACAACAACACACAAGAGGCAACTCTCCGCCCTAACCTAGCATGCAAAGACACAATGGCTTGGTTGGGGGTGATGCTATGCGTGATGCCAAGGTAGACGTGCCCCCATCCTAGCGGTTTTGAGCGCAACTTGAGTTCAAAGACTTGATGGTTCACGAGATTCTGTAATTCACACAAAGTATCGCGTTTTGCTACATTCTTCATCGATGCAAGAGCCGAGATATCCATTGCTAAGAGTCGTTCAGATACGGCAAGCCGCCACCTCACTCACCGGGCATTCGGCGGCAAGGCAATAGATGTTATGTTACTGTTCCTTGGCACGATCTGCATTGGGGTTCCTTTTTGGGCCAAGCCTAACCCGGCACGCCCCTTGCCATTCCTGGAGCAGACTATAAGGCACAGGCTTAGTCGACAGTCGAGGGCACCTCACCAAATTAGGCGCTACACCCCCGACAATTTATTTTAACATGTCCACGGGTCAATCTACTTAGTAATTTTTGGCAATGATCCTACCACAGGTTCACCAACGGAAACCTAGTTACAACTTCTCCTTCCTCTAAATGATAAGCTTTAGTGGACTTCTCGCGACGTCGCCAGCAGGAAACCACCCTAATCACCGCAATTCGAGCACTTCACCAAACTATTCAACTGGTAGGAGCGATGGGCAGTGTGTACAAAGGGTAGGGACGTAGTTAACGTAAGCCGATGACTCACACTTACCAGGAATTCCTCGTTGAAGAACAACAATTGCAATGATCTATCCTCATCACGATGAAATTTCAAAGATTACCCGAGCCTATCGGCCATGGCTATAGACTAGTTGAATACATCAAGGTAGCGCACCTGCGGCCCAGAACATCTAAAGGCATCATAGATTCGTTATTGTCTCAAACTTTCATAGCGTGGATGGCCATAGTCTCTCTAAGAAGCAAGCTATGAAGGGATAGCTCCACATAGCTAGTTAGTAGGCTGAGTTCTCACTCGTTCACGAAATTAACCAGACAAATCGCTCCACCAACTAAGAACAACCATGCACCACCACCCATAGAATCAAGAAAGAGCTCTTAGTCTGTCCTTTTTTTGGTAAGTAAGTAAAATTGCATTAAAGTAAAAGAAAATACAAAACTATGTTCTAACTCCAAGTGTTTTGCCGACTTAGAGGTAGAACATAAACGCTAGGGCATTCCCTGAGCACCACCATAAAACATATCATGAGACCGAAGTAAGTTTACAAAAGGAAAAAACTGGCAAAAATGCCAAACTCGGACCGGCCACATATCAGGAGATCGAAGTAAATTTACAAAAGGAAAAACCCTTAAAAAAAGCCAAAACCAGGACCGGCCACTTGCCAACATCAACCTGTCATCGTTTCTGATCCCCAATTGACCACTATCACTGGCTAGATTAACACCATCCATCAACTAAGGACCACGAACTGATTGTGCTCAAAGCCATTTCCATATCGTCTCGAGCAAAATCAGCATCTCATCCATGTGCAGAGAGACCTCTAACTCTTCAACCTGACCTCGGATGAAAAAAATGTGCCCACAGCAACTCGGACAACATTCACACCAACCACCTACTAAGGGCCTCGGACTGAGTTTGCTCATAGATCACTGCCACATCATCTCGGGCAAAATCAGCATCTTGGCCACGTGTAGAGGGATCTCGGATTCTTCAGCCTGACCTCGGACAAGAGCAGCGCACCCACAGCATCTCAGACAATTCTCTACCGTCTTCACAACCCAAAATCTCGGCAACATTTCTCCAGCTGTCAGAACATCTTGGCACTTTCCAACACCAGCTCAGTTCTTTCTGGCCTTCAAAACCCCCAACAACTTAGAACTTCCTACATCTGAGCTCAGGATGCCCAGATCTTACATCAGCAGCAACACATTATCACACCGAGGAAAGTAGCAGCATATATTAGCTGTTAACCAGTAGATGCTCCTCAGGATACAGCAACAGAGGCTTGCACCTCAAACACAAACTGCAAACAGAACTGGTAAGTTTTGTCAATCCTTACTATGTCTGTCAATCCTTACTATGTCTAGACATGGTAAGTTTTTCCATGTTGAGTCAAATTAAGCCGCAGGCTCCACCCCTGGTGGTGCCCTTCCGTCAATTCCTTTAAGTTTCAGCCCTGCGACCCCCAGAACCAAAAAACTTTAATTTCTCATAAGGTGCCAACGGCATCCCAAATGTAACACTAGCCGATCCTTGGTCGGCATCATTTATGGTTGAGAGTGGGACGGTATTTGATCATCTTTGAGCCCCCAACTTTCGTTCTTAATTAATGAAAACATCCTTGGCAAATGCTTTCGTAATTGTTTGTCTTTCATAAATCCAAAAATTTCACCTCTGACTATGAAATACGAATGCCCCTGACTTCCCTGTTAATTTTTACTTCAGTCCCGAAGGCCAATACAATACAACTGGAATACTATGATGTTTTCCCATACTTTTTTTTTTTTTTTGGTAAGTAAGTGTGTATTTTGGATTAATGGGAGAAGATTTACAGAAATTATGTTATAACTCCAAGTTTTTTGACTTGGAGTTATAACATATATCGCTAGGGCATACCCCGAGCAGCTGGTACATCAGAGAGGTCCACCAAAAAACCTAAGTGGAACATTCTAACATAAAACGAGAAAAAATAACACTGTCATTATACAAAATCAAAAGCAATAAGGTTACTCCCGAGGAGACCGGAACACCATCCGATCACCTTGTAGTAACTTACTACATCAAACTACCCAAAACACCCAAAGCAAGGAGCGCATAGCACAGCAGATATCAGCTGCACAATCAAGAAGTTTCCATCAAAACAGCATCGATCAGCCAAGGAAGTGCCACTAATTTCAAAGCTGTCACTGTCCGCAAACAACCAGCGAAGCCCATTGGTAGCAAGGCCGGCCCGCCCTTCACATGCCCACTCAAGAGCACAATGAGCAGCCACATTAGCTTCAGCTACGTAGAAGGCTTCGCAACAAAATCTACACAAACATCAGGGTGCAGCAAAACCCAACCCGCTCCTACCACAGCAGTAACCTAACCAAGAAACATAGTCCACATAGCGGCATCATCAGAGCACTCAGCATCGTCCACAAAGCAGCCCGGCTACACAGCACCATCCACATCAGGAGCTATAGATCAGCATCAAAAGAAATGCAGGATATGACCTACAATCTGGCTCCATTCACCATCCCAGAAGTACTGCTTCAGCAAACCAAATTGACAACAAAGAAAATCGGAGGTATCCATCCATTCAGCATCTTTTAGTAAAGGAAATGCCATAAAAATTCAAGCAATTCCTTTAGGCTACTAGAGAAAATCATCAACAGCAAGACCAGCCCGCCGATCACATGCCCACTCAAGAACACATCAGCCGGAAACATCACCTCGAAGCTAAAAGTCAGCTCGAGATTCAGCATCAAGAAAAACGCCCTGGAGACACCAGATCGAACTGCAGATCCACCAGCAGAACCTTAGCTGGTCAGCTGCTAACGGGTTCCGAACACAGCAAGACTTCGGGTTTCAATCAGCTGCATCCACATCTTTTCACCAAACCAGAAACAGATCATGAGCAACCAAACAATTTCCAACTGAGAACAAACTCTGCCGAGCCTTGTCACAAGTGCAGACTCAAGCGGAAGGGAGGCCCCGAGATAGAGTAATAAAATCATCACCCTCCAGGTGCATCAATGCAAAATAAGCAACCATACAAAACCAGAGTCCTAGTAGCCGATTTCAGGGACAGCATCAGTTAGTCCCCAACCAGAGCATCAAACAAGCAATCCAGTGAACAGAGAACATTGTACTTCATCAGCATCAGCACTGGAGCACTAAGAAACCCGCACAGACCAAAGACAACATGGCATTCAAAACCAGCATAGCAAAACACCATCATTACACCATATCAGCTCATCCATATCAGCTCATTACACCATCATTCCCATGCAAATGTGTCCAGAGCTTAGGCCTGCTATGAGCACTGTAATTTCTTCAAAGTAACAATGCTGGAGTCATTGACACTCCTGCCGTTTACCAATGCTTGGTTAAATTTCTTTACTTTGACATTCAGTGCACTGGACAAAAATCACATTGTGTTAGCATCCTCAGGGACCATCGCAATGCATCATTTTAATTAAACAGTCAAATTCCCCTTGTCTGTACCAGTTCTAAGTCTGTTGTTCGATACCCGGGGAAGGCCCCCAACGGAGCTGTTCCCAATCCGTCCCCCGATAGCTGACGGATCCGAGACTGGGATCCCTACTCCCAACCCTTAGAGCCAATCCTTTTCCTGATGTTTTGGATCCACTTTGCCAACTTCCCTACCCTACATTGTCCCATCGACCAGAGGTCGTTCACCTTGGAGACCTGATGCGGTTATGAGTGTGACCGGGCATGGTCAATGCTCGGTCCTCGAATTTTCAACGACTACCATTGGTGCACCGGACACCGCATGATGTGCAGTGCTCTTCCAGCTGCTGGGCCCTACCACCAGCTGAGCCTTTTCCAGAGTGGGGGAGTTGTTAAACAGAAAATATAACTCTTTTCGAGGCCCTTGCTGACGTCTCCAGACTCCCTAACGTTGTCGTTAATCATCGCGTCCTGGTTCAGGAATTTTAACCCGATTACATACGTGCACACTGTCAAACAGGCTTCCCTTGTCTCTTAGGATCGACTAAGCATGCGCAAGTGCGATTCACATGGAACCTTTCCCCTCTTCAGTCTTCAAAGTTTTCATTTGAATATTTGGTACTACCACCAAGATCTGCACTAACGACCGCTCCACCCTGGCTTGAGTCATAGGTTTTGCGGTGGCCGCTGCGCCCTCCACTCATCAAGGCCTGGCACTTACCCTAACGGCCAACTGTAGGTCACGTGCTAAAACACCATCAATTTTCGTGGCTAGTTGATCCGGCAGGTGAGTTGTTATACACTCCTTAGCAGATTTTGACTTCAATGACCACAGTCCTACTGTCTTAATCGACTAGCACCCTTTATGCCATCAAGGTTAGCGCACAGTCCATCACCATAACCCGGCTTCAAGTTCATCCCGCATCGCTAGTCTTCTTACCAAAAATGGCCCACTTGGAGCTCTTGATTCCGTGTCGTGGCACAACAAAGCAGCTGCGCCATCCTACCTATTTAAAGTTTGACAATATGTCGAGAGTGTTGCGCCCCCATTGCCTCTAATCATTGGCTTTACCCGATAAAACTTGCATTCTAGCTCCAATTATCCTGAGGGAAACTTCGAAGGGAACCAACTACTAGATGGTTTGATTAGTCTTTCACCCTATACCCGAGTCAAACGAACAATTTGCACATCAGCATCGTTTCGAGACTCTACCAGAGTTTCTTTTAGCTTCGCCCCGCTAAGGCATAGTTTACCATCTTTTGGCTCCTGACAAGTATGCTCTCACTCAAACCCTTCTCAAAAGATCAAGGTCGGTCGACAATATAGCCCATGAGGGGATCCCGCCAATCTGCTTCCTAGTGCCATATGGGTTTACTTGTCTATTGACTAACACACATGTCAGACACCTTGGTCCGTGTTTTCCGGGCTGAATAGTGCTACGAGGTTGATATGGGTTTACTTGCTACCTTTTTATAGCTCATCTTGTTTTAGTACGTTGGCTTATGCCCCGAGCCAATCGTCTCTCGCCATTATTCAGCCCCCTTCCACTTCCCTCTTAACAATTTCAACACTCTTTGACTCTCTTTTCAAAGTCCTTTTTATAAATTTATCGTCTCTCGCCATTATTTAGCCTTGGATGAAATTTACTGCCCACTTCGGGCTGCATTCCCAAAAACCCAACTCACAGACTGGGCCTCATTGGGAAACGAGCCTCATTGTTTGCTATCACGAAGGATGCTACTCCAAATTACAATTTAGATGATAGAGTTGCCTAATTTTAGAGCTAGGCACTTCCGAGTTCGCTCACCGTTACTAGGGGAATCCTTGTAAGTTTCATTTCCTGCACTTATTGATATGCTTAAACTCAATGGGGTAGCCCCGCCTGACCTGGGGTCAATGCATTGGTGCCGTACGGACGATGCGACAAGGTCATGCGAGCTTCACGGGTGACGTGTTAAGCATGACGCGTTGTAACCTTTGCTTTTTTTTGGTAAGTAATTAAATTAGATTGAAATAAAACAAATATACAAACTTTATTCTAACTCCCAGTGTTTTGCCGACTTAGAGTTAGAATAAAACCACTAGGGTATACCCTGAGCACACCGAGAAGGATTCTTGAAAACAAAAAGCAGGTACATTAAAAGTAAAAAAAAAGTCGGCCAAATCTTCAGCCTTCTAGCCCAGCTAAAGCCACATTAAAGAAGAAAGAACTCAAACACACATCCATCCTTAAGGACCCAAATCTGCCAAACAGCCCAACCAGGCACCTGTGAGGGAAAGGACTGGAGTGTCCAGCAAAGCCACATGTCCACGTCAGTCAAGGCCGGGAGCCAAAAAAAAATGGGCTAAGAATTTCGTCTTAGCGAGAGATAGCAGTCCGAAATAAACAACCCAAGCCGAAAACGAGTGAGAAAAAACCGGTAAGGCCAGTAGCGACAAACCGTCAACGTCAGCCAAGCCCGACACCCACATAGTCTTGCGGACCAGCCAGAAGGATCCATACTTCCAAACGAGCCTCTACGGCCACATCAGCACACGTCCATTCCGGGATACAAAGGGAGAGAGACTCCTAGTGAGGGATATCAAACCGGCAGGCACTACAGCAACATCCCCATCAAAGAGAAATAGAAAATGTCACCAGATGACTCATAGATGCTAGTCCATGTCAGCCAGGCCTACAGCCAACATAACCAGGAGCATTGAGCGGAGGAAAATAGCCCAAAGGAACCACTCCGTCCAAGTCAGCCGGCTTCCTATTTCACGATAATGGAGCGATCCCTCCCACACCCAGCAATTACATTAGCATCCACTACAATGCTATAAAGTAAACTCTGCAGTTAACTTAAGCTGCTCGTCCACATCATAAGGCCCGAGGGAAGCAAGACATCCACGATAGCACAACCGGCCACCCTTTTTGAACAGGCCGGATCACTAGTAAACAGACAAGGTAACAAACAAGGCCACGTTAGCCAGGCCTGAGTGAGGACAGAGACCTCAAAGCCCATGTTAGCCCAACACAATTTTTTTTAAATGCCATGTCAATCCAAACAGCATACCAGCAGAGCAGACTACAGCGCAAACTACAATCCGGCAACAGAGCATACCACCCAAACACCATGAGGAGGGCAACACAAGTCCATGGCAGCCCAACGAGGTAAAACAACTTTTTTTTTAAATGTCACGTCAGCCGAACCAACTAACCAACAAAGCGGACGACAGCACATACTTCAATCCAGCAACAGAGCATACCACCCAAACAACATGAGGAGGGCAACGCAAGTCCACGTCAGCTCAGCGAAGTTACACAACGTTTTTTTTTATAACTTAGCCATGCTCGAAAGATGCAAAGCCCGACACCTTCCATGATAGCCCAACTAGCTAAACCCAACCAGGAAAAAGCCAACCTCTTCAGCAAAGGCAAGTGTACCGTACAACACCATGTGGAGGGCGAACAAGCAAACCGCCCATCCTCAGCACATTCAAAGCGACCCCGTCAGCAATACCAGTGGGAGGTAACAAGAAGCACCCGCCCCATGCAGCAACCAAACTTGATCTGAGGCCAATTTAACCGCCCAAATAGCGCTGATCGCCAACCGACCTCCTGTTCAAAAGAGGGATGCACCATCTAGTCAGAATAGATCTGTAGCTATGCATCCTGTAAACAGGAGTATTTGCTAGCTTGCACCGAAACGCAGAAGAGATTTAATTGATCAATTGAGATTTAGATTGAGGCAGCGATTTTTTGAAGGTGCGATTGTTTCTTTCTTTCCAAATATAGTAAACAGAGGCTGCAAGAGTGAGGCGAAAAGAGAGTGCTTTGAGGTTTTTGCCTTTCCACATGTAAGCAACCCATATAATGTTGGAATGCCAATCAGGATAAGGCCAGCTCATCCCAGCCTTACGCCACATCATCCGCCAAACGGCCGAAGTGAATAGGCACGCAAAAAAGAGGTGGTCATGACTTTCAGTTTCGATGGAACACAGGATACAGGCTGCCGGTTGTTGGATGAAAGTGCACATTCGATCCAGAGTGCTAAGTCTTTGGCGAATGGTCACCCACAGAATAAAGACATGAGCCGGAGTGTACTTCGAGCCCCAGACAAGGATGAACAAAGCCACCTTTTCTTTAGCCTCTTGGAATAGCCTATAAGCAGATTTAGTCGAGAAAACCCCGTTGATGTCAACACACCAAATAACCTCATCTCTACAAGAGGGATCTAGGGAGTAAGGTGGCATGCTTTCAACAATCTCAACAACCTCCATGTCAAACGGGTTTGGCCACATCCATTTTCCAAGCTTGATGATATCCTTGACTTTTACATCAATGGGCAAACCAGTTATACACCTAACTCTCTCATTGAACCACTCACAGAGAGGTCCAAGAGGGTGCCAAAAATCCAGCCATAAGAAAGTGTCAACTCCATTACCAATATGGTGGTGAATCTTGGGGCGAAGAGTAGTATAGAGTTTCATGAGTTTTCTCTAACTCCAAGAAGATTAATCCGGGATTTTAATGGTCCAGATGCACCTATCTTTGATGTGATAATCATAACACCAAGAAACCCAAACAGAAGCCGGGTCCTTTGTGATGATCCTCCAAAGATGGCGACACAACAAGGCTTTATTAGACGTGACAATGTTTTTAATGTCCAATCCACCTTCCTCCTTAGATGTGCAAACATCTTTCCAGGCTACCTTAGCAGTATACTTCCCATCGACGGAACCAAGCCATAAAAAGCGTCAGATGGACCTATCCATACTTTTCAGTACAGTTTTTGGAATGATGAATAAAGAGGCTCAGTAATTGTGGATTGTCGAGAGGATGGATGAAATAAGCTAAAGCCGCCCGCCGAATGAAAGCCATCTATTCCTCCATGAAAAAACTCTCTGCTGAACTCTATCGAGGAGAGGTTTGCAATCTGAGATGGAAAGCCTAGTGGTAATGAAATTCTTTGCCTTGTTGACCACTAAACGTTGTGGTGCAGTCGCTGAGCTTTGGTTTTACGCCAACTGCACAACAACACATGGGAGGCCACTCTCAGCCACAACCAAGCATGCAGAGAAAAAATGGCTTGGTTAGGGGCGATGCTTTGCCTATGGTTCATAGGATTCTACAATTCACACAAAGTATCACATTTCGCTACATTCTTCATCGATGCTAGAGTTGAGATATCCATTGCCAAGAGTTGTTCAAATATGACAAGTTGCCACCTCACTCACCAAGCATCCGGCGACAAGGCAACACATGCTATGTTACTGTTCCTTGGTGCGATCCACGCCGGGCTTCATTCTTATGCCAAGACTAACCCGACATGCCCATTGCCGCTCCTGGAGCAGACTATAAGGCATGAACTTAGTTAACAGTCAAGGGTGCCCCACCACATTAGGTGTGGCACCCCTGACGATTTATTTCAACATGACCACAAGTCGCTCTTCTTAGCAATTTTTGACAATGATCCTTCCGCGTGTTCACCTTCGAAAACCTTGTTACGACTTCTCCTTCCTCTAAATGACAAGGTTCAATGGACTTCTCGCAACGTCATCGGCAGGAAACCGCCACATTGCCATGATTCGAATACTTCACCAGACCATTCAATCGGTAGGAGCAACGAGCGGTGTGTACAAAGGGCAGTGTGACGGAACGGGTATTTTTTTTTACTCCATCATTCCGAACAGAAATGGGAACCCAAACTAAACCAATTATGTGCAACAGAAGATCATCAGATGCCATCTAGGGCCAGTATACTTTTAACCATAAGAAACATAGCGGAAGTTACTCTAACATCTTGCGGAAACATTCATATTCATTCTAAAGTATTCATTTCCGAATACACAATAAAAAACGTCTAGCTATAAAAGTTCATGAATCATAAAGAAGTCATTGCAATAATATTCTCCAAAATAAGCTTCCGAGTCTTTAATAATTCTTCAGACAAGCTCTAATCACTCCAACTCGTCAGTCACCAGCTCTAAAATCTCATCTGAGGGGAAAAAAATATAAAATAGTAAGCCAAGGCCCAACAAGGTACATGCAGATATATAATAAAACATGTATGCGGAACATATCTCAACAAAACAGATACTATTACACATAAAGTTACAAATGCCATAAGGAAGTGATTCGTAACAGAAACGTATCCAGAACTATTAGAAAATATAAACGGTCTTCGGAAATCCGAAATCAATGTACTCATATTTCAGAAAGCAGAAGTCGATCTTACTTCCATATTATACAGAAAACTTATCTTTTATCAGTAAAGGACCCTACCAGTAAACCCTACTAGCAGAGGGGGTGAATAATCGAGGATAGATTGTGTACTTCTTCCTACAATCAACGATAATAAACAGAACAAAATGGATGATCCCACCTCATGAGATCCTTCCCCAATCCAAGGGGGCGCTGGCCAGAACAGAATAGAATCTACCCTCCTATTATGACGCCCTGAGGAGGGGCGGACCACATATAATTCCATAGACAGAGTTATCTTCGATTACCACCATAATGTTCTAAGGCATGCCGGAGAACCTAACCTGACTGCATATCAGTCTGGGTCCAAAATAACAGAAACAGAAACAGAAATACTTTCTTCTTATTGCTTACTAAAAGCCATTTTCAGTATCAGTCAGAAACATCATAATTTACCCTTCAGAAATTGTGCACAGAATATCACAGTTCGAGTCTTAAGGAGGCCGGTTCAAAATCTCTTTTGTAAGAAGGAATTTACTATTCGTGTTATAAGGCCGGTTTCAAAACATATCCGTCATTTTACAATCAAGCCGATTTTAAAATATATCCGTCATTTATACAAATCAAGGTCGATTTAAAAAGCATATTATAAAGCCGATTTTAAAATCAAAGGCCGGTTTCAAAATCCATGGCACACATAGTCGTTCCCAAATTCAACTTAGGGCCAGTTTCAATTTCAAGGTACTCAAGGCCAGTTTGGATTTCATACACAGGGTGGACGGTTTGGATTTCATACATAGGGTGGCCAGTTTGGATTTCATACACAGGGTGGCCGGTTTGGATTTCATACATAGGGTGGCTGGTTTTGATTTTGTGCAAGCAGGCTGATTCTGATTTCTCTAAGGGAAGGCCGGTTTTGTTTTTGCTATACGACAGGGCCGATTTCAAAATCTTAATTTTGACAAACCGATTTCGGTTTCTAACGCCAGGGCCGAGTTCGATTTTAATGCAGGCCGATGTTGATTTAACCTACAATGCCGATTTTGGTTTCGATGCTCAAGGCTGACTTCGATTTTGACGCAAGGGCCAAATTTTTATTTCAATGCCAGGGCTGATTTCGATGGTGATACACAAAGCCGATTTCGGTTTTGATCGCATGGCCCAATTTCAATTTCGATGAAAAGGGTCGATTTTGATTTCAATGCAAACGACACAAGCCGATTTTGATTTTTAACGCCAAGGCCGAGTTCGATTTCGACGCACAAGCCGATTTCGATTTAACCCACAAAGGCCGATTTCGGTTTCGATGCACAAAGCCGATTTCGATTTTGACACAAGGGCCGATTTTGATTACAATGCAAATGCACAAGTCGATTTTGATTTTTAATGCAAGGGCAGAGTTCGATTTCATGCAGCCGATTTTAAGTTTACAAAGCAAAGGGCCGATTTCGAAAGTTCATGCAAAGCAGCCGATTTCAAGTTTGCAATGCAAGGGCCGATTTCGACTTTGATGTACAGGGCCGATGCACAAGCCGATTTTGATTTTTCTGCCGATTTTGACTTTGATGCACAGTGCCGATGCACAAGCTGATTTCGATCTTTCACGCAAGGGCCGATTTCGATTTCGACGCACAAGTCGATTTTGATTTGCAAGTGTCGAGTTTGATTTCCATACACAAAGCCGATTTCGGACGTTCATGAAAAAGGGGCGAATCCAGCCAATTTCAGTAAAAGCTGATTTCGAATTTTCATGCATAAAAGGGCGGATCCATTTTCAAAGCAGCCGGCTTTAGTTTTGAGGGCCGGTTTTGATTTTAAACATGCCAAGGAGCCGGTTTCGATTTTCTCATATAAAAGGGCTGGTTCTGATTTTCCGATGCAAAAAGGGGCCGATTTTGGTTTCTAATGCAAAAGCCGGGTTCAATTACAAACCAATGCCGAGTTCATGGCCAATGTTTAATGCAGAAAGCTGAGTTCAATTACAAATGCCGAGTTCATTTAATATGCAGGAAACCAAGTTTATTTTACATATAGAAAACCGAGTTCAATTTTCATGCAGCCAAGTTCATTTTGCAATGCAGAAGGTCGATGTTCAATGCAGGAAGCAGAACTTTAAAATAGAGTACACTTACAGTAAAGCATGAACTTTAAAACAGAGCATGAACTTCAAAACATAGCACACTTGAGTATTCTTAAAAATAGAATTTAAAGAGCAGCGTCCGAAGTAACTTGCCTGACAGTCGGTCGCCCAATATTATTGTCTGAAGTTTTTCTCTCCTCCACTTCTTCCTTACTGCTTGCATTTGCCTTTGCTACATTCAACCAACCGACGTCGGGTTTTTATAGAGGAGGGGTTTGGTGGGGTAAGTGGGGTAAGTCACTTACTCCCGCACTTGTTTACAGACAGTAGGTGGGAGTAACTAGATTAGTTTACCGACTCCATTTGGTCGCCACTTAGTTAGATTCCAATTAAATGGCAAGATTTACTTTTGTATTTAGTTACCGTTGGTTAACTTTTTGGTCAATATTTCTTATTCTAATTAAGCTAGGTTCAAGTACATGTAGTGCCGGTTTCATTCTACACTTAAAAACTGAGTTCAATTTACATGCAATGCCGATGTCAATTTTTGTTTTGGGATGCCGGTCAACTTAGTGCACATTCCGATCAATATTTTAAGCCATTAGATTTTGGGGTCTCACAGGCAGGGACATAGTCATCGCGAGCTGATGACTCACGCTTACTAGGAATTCCGCATTGAAGACCAACAATTGCAGTGATCTATCTCCATCATAATGAATTTTAAAGATTAGCCGAGGCTATCGGCTAAGGCTATAGACTCGTTGAATACATCAGGGTAGCGCGTGTGCGGCCCATAATATCTAAGGGCATCATAGACCTGTTATTGCCTCAAACTTCTGTGGCTTGGAATGCCATAGTCCCCCTAAGAAGCTAGCTATGGAGGGATAGCTCCACATAGCAAGTTAGCAAGCTGAGGTCTCATTCGTTAACGGAATTAACAAGACAAATTGCTCCACCAACTAAGAATGGCCATGCACCACCACCCATAGAATCAAGAAAGCGATCTCAATCTATCAATCCTTACTATATTTTGACCTGGTAAGTCTTCCCGTGTTGAGTCAAATTAAGTCGCAGGCTCCACTCATGGTGGTGCCCTTCTGTCAATTCCTTAAGTTTCAGCCATGTGACCATACTCCCCCCGAAACCCAAAAACTTTGATTTCTCATAAGGTGTCAGCAGCATCCTAAAAGTGACATCCATCAATCTCTAGTCAGCAACGTTTATGGTTAAGACTAGGATGGTATCTAATCATCTTCGAGCCCCCAACTTTCGTTCTTCATTAATGAAAACATCCTTGGCAAATGCTTTCGTAGTTGTTCATCTTTCATAAATCAAAGAATTTCACCTCTGACTATGAAATACGAATGCCCTTGACTGTCCCTATTAATCATTACTCCAATCCTAAAGGCCAACACTAGGACCGGAATCCAATGATGTTATCCCATGCTAATGTATCCAGAGCATAGGCCTACTTTGAGCACTCTAATTTCTTCAAAGTAATAGTGCTGAAGGAGTTACCCGGCCAATTAAGGCCCGGAGTGCATCATCTGCAGAGGGGCAAAACGATCGGTGCTCGCTAGAGGTGGACCGGTCGCCCCATCCCAAGGTCCTACTACGAGCTTTTTAACTACAACTTAAATATATGCTACTAGGCTGGAATTACCATGGTTGTTGGCACCAGACTTGCCCTCCAATGGATCTTCGTTAATAGATTTAGATTGTACTCATTCCAATTACCAGTCTCAATGAGGCCAGTATTGTTATTTATTGTCACTACCTCCCCGTGTAAGGATTGGATAATTTGTGTGCCTACTGCCTTCCTTGGATGTGGTAGCCATTTCTCAAGCTCCATCTCAAGAATCGAACCCTAATTCTCCATCACCCGTCACCACCATGGTAGGCCACTATCCTACCATTGAGAGTTAATAGGGTAGAAATTTGAATAATGCGTCGCCATCGTCAAAGCTATGCAATCCATTAAGTTATCATGAATCATCAGAGCAATGAGTTAAATCTGTGTTGACCTTTTTTCTAATAAATGCATCCCTTTCAGAAGTTGCGGTTTGTTGCACATATTAGCTTCTAAAATTACTACGCTTATCCGAGTAGCAGGTACCATCAAACAAACTATAGCTGATTTAATGAGCCATTTGCAGTTACCGTCTGAATTAGTTCATACATACACATGCATGGCTTAATCTTTGGGACAAGCATATGACTACTAGCAAGATCAACCAGGTAGCCTTTCTTTCTTCAACGCTGACAGTCATGAGCCTTGCCGACCTATTTGAACACCGGTTAAGAGTTTAACAAGTGTTTGACTATCATTTGTGTCTATAGTGATCGGGCTGACGAGACTTCTCGCATGTAACCTGTATCTCAATCTTTCGCATCTAGGAGAACATGTTAAAGCCCATCACCCACCTCAGTTGTGTAGAAAATGTGACATGGGGGGGGGCAATAAGCCCTACGAATCGTCTTCCTGTCACCCCCATGGGACACCGAGTAGAAGGTAACTTCCCAACAGGATAAATTTCTTCAAATGAGTATGCGACACAAGAAACCACACATCAACCAAGACACAAAGCTCTTGGCCTTTCGGTGAAATTTTTTTTTTTGGTAAGTTCCTTTCGGTGAAAAGGCACGTGTGCATCCGATTCAATGCGTCAACGAAGGGCCCAACGACCCACACAAGCCCGCCATAACTCACACTCCATCACAGTGCTCATTCAAGCTCTGGCAGTCGATCTGAATTATATTGCGGATGAAATAGCTTGCCAAGTTCCCCTATGAGCATCAATGGACTTGATAACTCGAGACAGGACAACCCGAGCATACGATCAATACTCACAGAAAGCATGGAACCCATGCCGCAAAATCATTGTGTGGCGAAGCACATATGAATAACACGACACACGCAGCACATGTCATGTCGACTTGCACCTGCAGTGAAACACCGATGAATGGGGACAACCCAAGCGTACGGCCGACATGCACCGAATGCATGGAAACTCGTGCCATAAAATCATGGTGTGGCAAAACACATGTGAACAACATGGCACACGAGCACCATGCATGGCTTGCCAACTTGCACCTGCAACTTTTTTTTTTGGGTAAGTAATCTTACTTGCACCTGCAACAAAACTCTGATAGATGGGACAACCCAAGACTGACACGCACCGAATGCATGGAAGCCAAGGACGTGAAATCATGGCATGGAAAATCACGTATGAACAACGCAGCACACGCAGCACCATTCAAGGCATGCCGACATGCACATGCAGTAAGACACCGATAGTCAAGACAACCCAAGCACATGACCGATACGCACGAGATGCAAACCCGGGCCACAAAATCATAGCGTGGCAAAACAAGTAGGAACAACACGGGATACGTAGCAAGATGCATGGCATGCTGACATGCACCTTCAGTGAAGCAACGATAGATGGGCCAAATTAAGCATAAGAGCAGTATACACTGAGTGCATGGAAACCCAGGCCGTGAAATCATGGAATTGCGGAACATGTATGAGCAACACGGAACATGTAGCACCTTGCACGGCATGCCTTGGTGACAAGCATGGGTGGCAGCGTTGACGCACCCTAGCAGCGAAGCAACTCCCCCATATAAAGGCTTCAAGGCCTTTTTGGCATTGGCAGGAGTAAACATTGGACCCCCCCAACATTCACAATGGGGTTTTTCGAAGTTGTCGGTAATATTTTTAGGTATTTTTTTGTCAAAAAGATAAATTTTTTTTTGGTAAGTAAGTTAACTGCATTAAAAAAACAAAAATTTTATAGACTATGATTTAATTCCAAGTGTTTTTCCGACTTGGGATAAAATCATAACAGTGGGGGCTGATCCCGAACAACAAAAAAATACAAAGGAAACAAGTCCTACACCAGAATACCCTTTGATGGAAGGGAATCAATACAAACCAAAAACCAGCATCACTTGTATGGTAAAGAACTAGTACATACTCTCCGAGCAATGCTGTAGGAGGAAGAAATGGTGAGAAGAAGTTGGAAAAAAAAAAAAGTAGCGAGCTAGATGGCAGAAGCTGGAGCACGGCAGCACTGGTTTGGTGAAGAGCGAGAACGTACTCCCCGGGCATTGCTTCCACAGGAAGAACCAGTGAGCAATGGCTGGAAAAATGGGCAATGAGCCAGGTGCCAATTAACTGAGGCTGGGACCAAGGCAAGAACAGACAGCGTGCCTACTAAGGCTCTGATGTGTTTACTGAGGAGGCCCAAACATATGCCCTGAGCTAAGCTTCGGCAGGAACATAGCAGCGAGAATCAGCTGGTAGAGCATCATCAGCTAGCAGCAAGCTAGCTGATTTCCGATGGCCTGATCTCATGCAAGCACACAGCGCATCAAAGCATTACAGCACAAATTTGGATCAGCAGCATCAGCACCAGCAAGCTGATTTTGGCTACAGTAGAATTTAGCAATCTGACTACATTTAAAGTGCTTTAGCGCCACGGCAGGAAAACTCCAAAGCTGGCATCCCTCGATGATTAAGTTTCACGACACAGCCCACTACTCAACGTCAACACCCAATATCATCAACACAGCCCAGCAGGGACTACATCAGGGCAGTAGTGTAAGTCAGCAAGCTTCAGACCATGGGGCCATCACCTGATCGGTGCTCCAGCCACGAGAAGCATCACTGCTGTTTCCATGCCAGCTTAGATCTTTCGGCCTTCAGGAAAACCCTCATCATAGAATAACCTACATCGGGGTCAGGAAGCCCAACTCCTACTACGGTAGCAGCACATTGTTACCCTAGGAAAGAAGTAGCATATAACGACTATAAACCCGTAGGAGCTCCATGGTTTTACAACAAAGGGAATAGCATCTTTGACACAAACTGCGAACAGGACAGAAGAAAAATCATCAGCTTCAATATTTCGCAACAGATATAGACTACAATACTTTGACACTCGATCCAGGCAAAAGAACCATCCCTCTGCAGGTCCTACAGTACTCCTGCAGATCTGATCCAATGCATCAAAGGGGCTTCAATGCACACAAAAGAGCCCAGCCCAATGCCTCCAATGGTGGCTCTGAGTAATGAAGAATGCCAGGGGAAATAAAATCAGCCCAGTTTTTTAGTACTTCGAAGAGATCACAGCAACCACAAATAGTATTCAATGACTCCTCCACAACCCTGCAGAACGGACAACAACAAATACAAGAGAAAATCCCATCACCACCACAACCAGCAGCAGTTGAAAATCCACAGTAGCCAACCACACCCAGTAGCATTGTGACAGCAGCAGTTGAAAATCCACCAACCAAAAGGTAGAATCAGCAGCCGGATGGGAGTCCCCTATAAGCAACAACTCCCGACAGCTGACCAAACCAACGAACCAGAGCAGCCAGAATAATAACTCTCCAACAAGCTCCGTGAATTTTTTTTTGTGGGGTAGGGGGCGTGTGTGTGTGTATGTGAGTGAAAAGACCAAAGAGAGGGCGACAGAAAGGACCGCCTGAACAAACATCCAAGGCTGGCTATGAGAATCAAAACAATCCACTACTATTAATTCCATATATACATCCAATTACCAACAACCTTATGATTATTCTCCAAAAAGATGGTGCAAGTCACGATGGCCGCCAGTCGAGAGGGCAACCATCACCAAGAGGAAAAAAGGAGAGGTTTTGCCTCTAATTTTTTTTTGGGATCCGAGCTCCATAATGAATTAAATGGTTTTTTTATAAGTTCCAGCGAATCAGGTGCGATCGAGGTACACACCTGTCAGCTTGCACAGAGGTTTTCAATTTATTTCGAACGATATTGAATATCAGGGAAAAGGTATGGGAAGTATCTTTGGGGGGAATTTTTGAAAAGTGCAGTTGTTTCGTTCCCTCCAAATGATATAGACTGTGGCTGCTAGAGAGAGACATTTAGAAATGGCCATGAAGCTTTTCCCTTTCCATGTTTGGGCGGCCCAACAGATGTTCCGGGACCACTCAGGGTAAGGCTTGTGGAGTCTCGCTCGTCTTTGAATCTTGGTCCATAATGATGTCGAGAAGGGACAGGAGAAAAACAAATGCTCATGATTTTCATTTTCCTTGTTGCAGAGAATGCAAATCGGAGAGAGGTTGGGAATACCATGAAGGCGATCAAAGGTATTCATCTGCCTCTAATGGCCAGCCAAAGGGTAAAAGTATAGGCAGGGATATGGAAAGGGCCCCACACTAAGGTGGCCCAGCACAATTTCGGTTCGGGTGGATGGATGAGACTATAGGCGGACCGAGTAGAGAAATTTCCATCCGCGTTACCATCCCATCGCATCGAATCTTTTAGATGGGTGATAGGAAGACAGGGAGGCATGTTCTCCGCAAGGCGAGAAACTTCCAAATCATAAGAATTAGGCTAAAACCAATGGTCATCCCTAATTATGACAGTGACCTTTGCGTCCCAGGGTAGGCCTGAGACCAGACGAGAAAGATCAGTACTAACTTTGCTTAGTAGGCCCAGAGGATGCCAGTTATCATGCCAGAGAAATGTGTCAGAACCATCGCCAATGGACTTGCTGGAGTAATGTGCATAATGTGGTGGAGCTTCATAATCTTCCTCCAGCTCCAGGGGGCTGAGTCCGCGACTTTTAACATCCAAATATAATGATCCCTGATTCTATTTTTGTGGATCTAGGAAGACCAGGCTGACTCAGAATCCTTGGAGATGATATGCCATGACATCTTGCAAATGAGAGCTTTATTCTGAGCCTGCATGTTTTTAAGACCCAGCCCACCTTCGCTTTTCAAGTAGCATAAGTCATCCCATGCAACCTTTGCATTTGCCTTTCCTTCGGTAGAACCATTCCAAAGAAAGTGCCGAATGTGGCATTCGATCACTTTGAGAACAGCCTGGGGTAGAATGAAAATTGAGGGCCAATAGAGGTGGATGGATGAAAGGATAGAGGAGACAAGTTGCAAACGCCCGCCAAACGAAAGCCACCTATTTTTCCAAGACGTGATCCGACGGGTGATTCTATCAGTGAGGGAATTGCAGTCGGAAATGGAGAGTATGGTGGTTATCAGTGGAACTCCCAGGTATCTAATGGGATGTTTGCCCACTCCGAAGCCCATAATATCAGCAATGTCCTGGTGGAGGGCATTGTCTTTTGAACATGTGAACACTTCACTCTTATTCGTATTTGCAGAGAGGCCAGATATCATCCGAAATTCTTCGAGGCATTCCTTTAGGATCCAGATAGCATTGACATCAGCACAAGAGAAGAGAAGAAGGTCATCTACAAAGGCAAGCATTACGGTTTGAGTCGCATCACATTTCCAGTGAAATTTAAAATTTTCATACCGCCTTGCCTTCACATCAATAATATCATTCGGAACCTCCATAACAAGTACAAACAAGTATGGAGATATAGGGTCACCTTGACAGAGGCCTTTGCCTCCCTTGAAGAAGCCAACCGCTTCCCCATTAATATTAACGGAGAAAGGAGTGGTGATACACTGGCGGATCCATTCGACCATTTGAGGGGGAAATTCATAAGAGTCAACATATTGATGATGAAATCCCAATGCTTACCAAAAAAAAAAAAAAGATGATGAAATCCCAATGGACAGAATCATACGCTTTCATTAGGTCAATCTTCATGGTACATCTGGGGGGTCGTGGACAAGGTGATATTTGTGGATGAGATCCTGGGCCAAGAGGATATTGTCACTAATTTGCCACCCAACAACAAACGCCGTTTTGCATTTGTCAACAAGATAGGGTAATGTCGTCTTAAGCCGGTTTGCAATGATCTTCGAAATCACTTTATAGATGATATTGTAGCAGGATATGGGGCGATAGTCGGAGACCATGCGGGGGGATTGCACCTTTGGAATCCAGCTAATAATAGTAGTGTTCAGCTATTTGAGGAGCTTTCCATGATTGAAGAAATCACAGATGGCTTCACAGACAGACTAACCAACAATCTCCCAGGAAACCTTGAAGAACTTTGAGGAGAAGCCGTCAGGTCCTGGGGCTCTATAGTCGCCAATGGAGAAAATTGCCTTTTGGATTTCCGCGTTGCTATTGGGCCTGTACGGGGGGCCCTTTAGGAAGTCGAAATAGTATGGAGGATGAACGGGCGGAGACGAGAGGCGTCCGCCGATCCCTGTAATCTACTAGTTCAAGAGCCCTTTTGAATTGGTCAACAACCAATTTATGGACTCCCTCAACCCTGACTGTGGGATTACCAGACTCGTTGAGAAGGGAGATGATTCTGTTCCTGTTATTATTTCCGTTAACAGACTTAAAGAAAAATTTAGTACACTGGTCTCCCTCTTTGAGCCACTTGATCTTAGCTTTTTGGTATAAAAGGTCAGCCTCCTTTTCCATAGCAGAATAGTATGTTGCCCTGTAGGAACGTTTATTAAGATAGCTCCCAAGAGGAGAAGGAAGCTTAGCTTGGATATCCGCTAAGTTTTGTCGGGTTCGCGTAACTTCCTTGTGTACATCACCATCCTGAGCATTAAGGGTTTTGAGGGCATATCTCACCTTTTTAAGTTTGGACACTAGTCGAAACATGGGGGTGCCTGAAATCTCTACATTCCAAGCATCCTTTACTGCACTGAGAAATTTTGGGGAATTTGTAAGAAAGTTATTAAATCGAAACAACCCATTCTTTCTTATCGACCTATTAGTAGGGAGAAGGATGCAAGGAGAGTGATCCGAAAATCTAGCGGGAGGGAAAATGGCTTTAGCCCTCCTGAACTAATCGAACCACTACCCGTTTGTGACAACTCGATCTAACTTTCTAAAAAGTCGGATAGAGGGGTTACGGCCGTCATTCCAAGTGTAGTGCATTCCTTCATGGCAGACAACTTCGAGGTCACAATCCCTGAGGCATTTGTCAAGGTCTAAAGACCTTTTGTAATACCAGATACCACCAAGGGCCTCAGGCGGTGATCTAATAGCATTGAAATCACCAAGCACTGCCCAAGGGAGATCACCAACGAGATTTGCTGTCTTTCTAAGGCTCTTCCAAAGTAGCCTACGGAGACTTTCCAAGTTAGCACCATAAATAAAAGACAAGAGACAGCGGACATTTTACTCAATTACCCAAACTTCGATGTGAATAAGTTGGTCCTCCGAAGAGAGAATTTTGACCGCCACCCTAAGGGGGTCCCAACCAACCCAAATCTGGCCAAGGGAGGAGTCCGAGTAATTCATGGCCCAATGCCAAAGAGGTCTAATCCTAGCAGAGATAGAAGCCGAGTTCCTCTCCGCTACTTTAGTTTTGACCAGCCTAACGATATTGCAATCATGGGAGCTGATAAGGTTACTAACTTCATGGGCTTTAACAATCCCATTAAATCCCCTCATATTCTAACAGGCGATGTTAATCCTTGGTTGGGGGAGAGGGGTGAAGAATTTTTAGGCCCCTAGGTTTTTTTGTGGTTTTTGGTGGTATTTCAGCCCCTACTTTTGGCACTTTTGGCAGTACTAGAATTAGATCCTAACACATGGGTAGACGAAGAACTAGAATTGGTTGGGGAAGTCATGAGAGGGTTTGGGGGGGAATACCCTCGGGGGTGGAGGTGGGGGAGGCCATTTGTATATTAGGCAACGTGCGAAGGTCTCCATTCAGTTCCAGAACGGGAAGGGCCAGAGCAGGGGCCCCATCCTAGGAACATGAGGATTTAGGACATGGGAGATGGACATTAGAGCCAGGGATACTCCTGGGGTGCTCGTCCATACTCCGCATACTTTTCGCATCTTTACTGCTATGCTTTAAAGGGCCACTCTCAGGGTTAGTGTAGACATCATTCTCTGAGAAGCAGAAAGCATCATTTCGATAGGGGGGAGAAGCCAAGATGCTAAAGGAGTTGGAGGTAAGAATGGAATTAGGATTAGTACCTCCAGTGCAGGAGGCAGCTTTAGCAGTGGCCTTTTGGCAGGTATTAAGCTTAGAAGGAGAAGGGGGCTCACCCGGGATTTGCCCACAGGCTTATATACCCATGACGACTTGGATGGGAGGGGCGCCACTCCTTTCTTTTCAAGGGGCACGCCGCGTAGGCTTCCGTTGGTACTCAAATTTCATCTCAACGAAAGGGAATTCTGCATGTTCATTGGAGCACCCCGACCGAATTCTCACATAATCGGGCAAGGGGGCGTCAGCCTTAACATCAACACAGACCCTTCCATCGCCCATTCGTTCGAGTCTCTCTGTGATAGGGTCAAGTTGTATGGGCTTCTCCACAGCACTAGCGATCCAGCTCAATCAAAGGGGGGTCCAATATTCAACAAGGACTCTAGACATTGTAATCCACGTGGGAAAGGATTTATGTTCCTCCTTAGATAGAGCCATACTAGGTTTCCATTTCTTTAAGAAGAGAGAGTGTCCTGCAATAGACCAAGGGCCACTAGCTAGACAGCTGTGAAGCATTTTTGTGGAGGGAAACCGAAAGAAGAAAAAACCCATGTCATTTCCTGCCACATGTTGAAGCTCAAAACAAGCCCAGATGTTTCGAGTAATATTGTTAATAGCATTAAAATGCAGGGGATTTCCAACAAAGTATCCCACCAATGAAGCCCCCCACATATCCTCCCCCTATTTGATCACTTTAGATGGGGGGGACAGAATAACGTTCTCCCCATCGGATAAATTGGGAGGAAAGAATTTAAGAGAAGACTTACCTCTAGGGGAACTCTGTTTCATCACAGAGGACCACGTAATGTCAAGAAGGCACTAAGCATGGCCACGAGAAGGGCCAGAAACAGTCAGCCAGGGCAGGGGAAGAAAGAGTACCCGATGAACTGGAAACCCCATGCGATGAGAACCCCCAACGAGAAACTGGAATGGGAGGGAGAGCACTCATAGAGATGGACGGAGCATCTGGGGGGAGAGGATGTAGCTGCCATGGTCGGGCACTGAGGGTCTGAAGAGCGTGAGTGGGAAGGAGGTTCATGTTTTGGTGGATATGGGGGGCGAGAAATGTAAGGGAGGAAATCGACAGAGGGAGAAGATTTGAGATGGGAAAGGGAGAGCTTTGTAGGGGAGCAGGGAGGGGAAAGGTGGTCCGGCGCCATGAGGCGCCGGCAAGGGTACAGGAGAGGCAGGACAGGAGCAGAACGGCAAGTTTGAAAAGCAGAGAAGAGAGAAGACAGAGCTTCTCTCTCTACAGGATCCACCCGAGATATCCTTCTAGAAAGATAAAAATTAGGTGTAGCTTAAAATGAAATCTCATGTCTTTTTGACTATGAGAGGATATTTTAATAATTTCTCAAATATTGTGTAATTTTAAAAATTAATAACTCTGTCAAGATTTGTCTGAATGACAAGCCTTTTTTTCCAAAAATTAGCATAAATTGTGGAGAAAATTTAGATGTATTCGTGTCATGATTTGAGTTCGGGAAGGGATCGTAAGTCTAATTAATAAGGGAAAAAATGTGCAAAAAACTGTATTCACCAGGAAAAGTGGTGTTTTCCTATTCAAAACATGCATGGAGAGCAAAGGGCAAGGTTATTGGGATGATATCTACAAACAAATGGGCAAGGCATTGGCGGAAGATGTCTATGCCGAGATAACGTGCATTCGCGAGACATGTCATGATGAGGCCACACAATACCCTATAAATCCTAGCTGTGCTGACATAGGGCAAAATCTAGGGATGAGCAAGCATCACCAAAGACATGCTATGTCATTGGGAATGGCATGCCGAGATGATCTACATAGCAAGGCTTTGCAAAGCTTCTGTGTTGACAAGGGCATGACAAGGATGTTACGGTGGCGCGCTGGGCACAACAAGGGCACGAGATGGGCGATGTTAAAGAATGACTCTAGCATGACTCGGGCACTATTGGGCACAACAAAAGAGCTGCTGGGCATTACTGGGGAGTGCAAGGGGTGACAAGGGCAGTGCTAGGGCAAGTTGGGGATCGACCCAAGCGTTGCTGGGCGTAACACGGGTACTCTGGGATACGCTGGACCTGACATGGGAGGTGCTGGGACACATTGAGGAGCTACTGGGTCCAACACTGGTCGTGCTGGGTAGAGACCCAAGCACTGATTGGCACACCCTGGGAGCGATATGGGAGGTGCTGGGTGCAACACTGATTGTGCTGGGGAGTGACCTAGGCACTGCCCGGCACAATAAGGTCATTGTTGGGGCATGACAAGGGTGCTACTCGGCTACGATAAGGGAGCAGCACAGGAGCGACAAGGGCATTGATGGGGTGCGACACGGATGCTTCTGGGCCGCAACAAGGGAGCAGCATCGGAGCGACACTAGTGCTGCTAAGCCCAACAATGGCACTGACGGAGCTCAACAAGGTTGTTGCTAAGGCGTGACAAGGGCACTACTGGGTTACAATAAGCAAGCTACATGAGCACGACAGTAGCACCATTGGGCGCAACAAGGGCACTGATGGGGCGCAATAAGGGAGCTACTAGGGCACGTTGGATACGATAAGTGACATGAGCACTGCTGGTTGTGACAAAGGACTGGCATGGGTGCAACACCGACACTACTGGGCATGGCAAGGGCACTATTGGGGAGCGACAACGAAGCGGCACGGGCACAACAAGGGAATTGTTGGGCGATAAGGGATCAGCTGGGGCACATAGGTCTCAAATAGGGCGTTAGTGGGGCGCACTGGGGAGTAGCTTAGCGTAACACGGGCAGTGCTGGGGAGTGACCTAGGCACTCCCAGGCATGACACGGGGGCAACAAGGGCACTGTTCGGTGCGACAAGGACACTATGTGACAATGAAGCCGCTAGGTGCCACAAGGGAGCAACATGGGTGGTGTTGGATAGACCTAGGCACACCTGAGGATGACACGGGAATCGTAGGGACGTGTTGGGCATGACAAGGGCATTCCTAGGATGTGACACCAACACTACTGGGTGTGACAAGCGAGCTGCTGGAGCACGACAAGGGATAAGGGACCTGCATGAGCACAACAACAGTGCTGCTGGGCATGACAAGGGAGATATTAGGCATGACACTAGTGTGACACCAACGCCACAGGGCATGACAAGGGAGTTGCTGGAACACGACAAGCGACATGGGCATAGCTAGGAGCGACAAGGGAGCTGCTCGGTGTGACACGGGGGATGTTTGGAGCTACACCAATGTGACAAGGGCAATCTTGGGGCACAACACCGGCGCAATAACATCACTGCTAGGTGCAACAAGGGAGCTGCTAAAGCATGACAAGTGACACGGGAGCTGCTGGCCATGACAAGGGCATCGGTGGGTCACGACAAGGGCGCAACATAGGGAATCGATGGGTCACACTGCGGCACATGATGAGATCGTGACATAGGCATTGCTAGGCACACAACACCGCCATGGCAGTTGTGTGACATGGTCGAATCGGATTATTGTTAGGGCGTGACAGGACATGCCTTGAAAAGTTAGGGACGTGGCTGATGGTGCTCCATTGTAGCGATCTGAGTTTGAGTCCCCAAACCTAATCCAGACCATCCAAGTAAAATTTTCAGATCATCCAAAAATCATCAATTATACGTCATAAATTATAACATCAAACAACTGGAATGCACTCAAACTCATCGCATCACTAACATTTAATATATCATAAATAATCATCATTATTGCATCATTAAACGAACATCCATAATATCGATAATAAATTACTTGAATTAGAAATAGCATCGATATCAATAATGTCAATTCCTCTTAAATAAAAATCTGACAAATGTCTAAAAGTTAATGAACTACCAAAAATCTCAAATCTTTATCCTGGAATCCTCAATCTCCTAGATTACCTCTGTCTGATGTCTACCCAATAACAAGCAATCTCTTTTATCCTGATGCCCACCTATCTACGTCGAAGCCAATAAAACATAAAAGTGAGCCGAATGCCCAACAAGTAAAAATCATCAACAATAGAGGAGCATGAGTAAGCATCCCGGATAATAAAAAATAAATGCATAAAATTAATAATAGTAGGTGATGTACCTACCCCTATTCGAGACTCAACAACAAGTCAGGTCTACGACCCCAAAGCCATATGAACAACTAAGTATCATGAATGTAATATGGATTCCATCACATCCGATCATCAGCTCGGTACGAGGTCACAACTGTATGAAATAACGAGAATCTTTGTGGATCTTATTCTGCCATAGTGAACTAAAGGCTGTATATTTATACCCCCAACGGCTGGATGAGTTTCACGAATTTACCTGGTATCCATGGTATCCTCACTACCCCTACAGTCCTCCCAGAGGCTATACTCGCAGCATGCTCATCCATCTTTGATACCCTTTACCAATGATATCCCTGATATCATCGTCTACGATGGTCACTAGGCTATAATCATCCCTCATTAATAGTAACGACCTTGATCAATTGTAGGAAATAACAAGAATCCGATTATTAGCCCAATCTGAGGTCACAATGTATGAGATAATAAGAATCTCCATAGACCTTATTCTACCATAGTGGACCAAAGGCCGCGAATTTACACCCCCAATGCCTAGGTGAGTACTACAAGGTTACCCGACATCCATATTATTCTCACTACCCCTACAGTCCTCCTAGAGGCTGTACCCGTAGTACGCTCATACCATATATGATACCCCTCGTCAATGATATCTTTGATATCATCATCTACAATGATAACTAGGTTACAAACATCCCTTCTCAATATCAACGACCTCGATCTTCAGAATGGAATAGGTATTGAAAAAGTATAGACTACTCTAAGGTCTCACGAACTCCCATTCATCTGGTTACTGTAGAGTCTTAATACACTCTCCTTTACTTATCTATAGAGTGACAATAAATGTACACACGCCAACAAAGAACACAAAGAATAATTTGCCGTAATTCATCAATGTGATACAAGAATAATCACTTAACCAACTTGAAAAGCTTACGCATGTACACAACATATTATATACTGCCATATATTTATATTTATATAAATAACATGTCAAATAAATTTATATATATATAATCTGCCACCACTCACACACACTGCCACACGGTAGTATACACACCCACTGCACACTATGCACACACAGCTGCACTGGCACACTTCCACACATATATTTACATATATATATTTTTTCTTACATGCATAAAGACATACATAATTTGTATAATACTTCAACATACATATATTTTAATCATACACCTACATATAATAATATATACATATGATAATGCCCATCGTGTTTTTTTATGTGTATTTGTTCATAAATACACGTGTACACACCCAACAAAATACACATTTATTAAAATCTACTAGTTCCCAAATCGCACACTTGTGACGCCGTCTGCCAAAGCACGAAGCTCTATTTTTTCTCAATTTCTCTTCTTTCACCAAAAAGGCAACCCGATTCTCCCATTTATTGCAAATTAACAACAATAATTAGAAAGGAAAGGATTCGATTACATAAAAGAGGGATTTGCTTGCAAAAATTGGAATAATACTTGTAGAAGGAGGATTGTTACTTGCAAATCTGTAAAGTATGGAAAGATTGCTTGCTTGAACTCTAGCACGGTTAGGGTTCCGTGGTGATGGCGGTGGCGGCTTCGGCCTAGAGTCACGTCGGCGAGTAGCAACGGCGACAGTGGCGAGGAACAGAGGCAACGGCATCAGCTACACAGCTAGGGTTTCATGACAGAGCAATGACTTCTTTTTCCCCCTCCTAACACCAATGTCTCATTAAATAACGAAATTGGTCAATTTGGGGTTTCACAGAGTTTCCATTTGAGGAGTCCCTCTCATTCTCCCCGTTGCTGAAATTGTGCCGTTCTCCCTCTCTCTATCTTCTCCTTTCCCTCTTTCCTTTGGTCTTTCTCTCTTCCCTCTCTTCTTGTTTCCTTCTTTCCCCCCTTTTTCTTCCTTTCCTTTCCTTTATTTCTTTCTTTTCCTTCCTTTACCATTATTATTATTATTTTACTTATCATTATATATATTATTGTTATATATATATTTTTATAATTATAAATATTGATTAGTAACTTACATAATTACCCTTACAAATATATTTAAAATTTTAATCATAATTTCTAATATTTTAAATTTTTTTAAATTGATACACTAATGTTTACCCAATAATTGTTTATTTAATTCACTCGGTTCGAAATTATGTTAATTTAATCTAAACTTTAATTAATAGTCCAAGCATTCAGACCCTGCAGTCGGCCACTAATATGAGTAATTTCCATCTAGGAGCCACTGCTAACAATTCCTTGAGATAGGAACAATTCAAATTAGGCCACTCCTAGAACACTAGCTAAAACACATAAGCTAGACAATTGGACTAAATTATCATTCCTAACTTAATGCTAGTTTAAGTTATTGGGATTGTGGTAACCAAAACTATCCAGACTAGCTTAATCATCATATGCCTTCATCTACTTATTCGATCAATCAAAACACATAATCTAAGCTTTCGCATACGATTCAAATCAAACTAAGGCATCCATTTTCTCTTATATCAGCTGTGACAGAAGGGGTTATTTTTTCCTAATAATCTCCGTCAATAAACAAACAAATCTAATGCCCCAAATTTTAAAACATTGACTTCTAAATAAATTTTGGCAGAGTTTCCTCTACAACTAAACGAAAATAAAAATACAACTTGTCAATTTGAACTTGTACAAATATATAAATATCCTCATTTCAATATTTTCATCACCACAACACATAACAGGATCCACATTGCCATATCATCCATGGGTCGAACACAGCATTCACAACTACCACATTAGATCTAAATAGAGAGCCATCTAGACCTAAATAAATCCATAATCAAGCAATAGCGGAAGCAAAATTAGATATATCAACTACCTGTGGAAGCATAATAAAATCTACAATAATACATAACATATCATGCCACATTTCATTATGCAATATAAATCTGACTTAACTATTTTCATTCTATTACATTAAACATATACAAAACTAGAAATCCTTAGAGTCCAACTGATCTCTTTAGCGTATACTCCACCTTGCTCTAACTAATTGGTCGTCAACTCGTAACTCTCATCTGGAAGGAAAAAGAGGTAAGAGTGAGCTAATAGCTCAGTAAGCACATCATAACAGAGCATTAAACAAAGATAATAGAACTAAATAGAAGAAAGATATAAATGAAACTCGAATAGACATGCTTGGGATGCAGTTTACTTCTTTATTGTTCTTATCTTCTTTAGGACATAACTTAAATATAATTATTCATTTTTGCGGATCGGGGCTAATAGACCCTACCAGCCTAAAGGGGCAAATAATCCTGGATAAATTGTGTTCATTTCATACAATCCAAGGACTGAACTGAAATATCCCTTCTGGTGGGATTTATATACTGAAGTGCCTCACAAAGGCAGGTTTAAAACTGAATCTATCCTCCCAATTCAACACCCCGAGGAGAGGCAGACCACATATCACTCTATGGACAGAGTTATTGTCGCTTACCATAGTAGCATCCTAGGGCATGTCCATAGTATCACCCGTTACAACATACAGCAAGACAAATTCTTGAGTCTCCACTATCACACTAGTGAAATTCCTAGGGACATTACCCATCAAAACAAGAATTCGAGTCCTAATTTTATGGTTACTTATTCTTTTGAGGGAGGATTCTACCAAACTTATTTCACAAACATAACTTATTTTCCAAATATCTCCATCTTGGAGATCAAATTCATCAAGAATTCCAAATGTGGAATTTTTTCCAATTATTCTTATTATTATTATCTTACATACAGATTTAAGTCTTTTCGTGACTAAACTTACATACGAATATCATATACAAAAGAGAGATTCAGAATTCTTATCATTGAAGAGCAGATTAACTTTGAGGGCTTTCAAATGTAGATTTCTTTCACAATTGCATATATTGGAGCTTCCAGATTATTCGATTGGACTTATACAAACATATATGCCATTTGATTAGTTGTTAAACATAGGAAAAATTATGCAATATATCGTCCGAAGTCCTCAGGTGAACAGTACCCGTCAACAGTGCACATGAATAGTACACCGATGCATATATCGATCAATTCTCAGAATTTTGGACATCCAACGGGTAATTTATTTAACCCAAGACATGGGTAACTGTAACCCCAAGTCAATTTATACATTTAACTCCAAATCGAAGCTCAAAAGGTGTCCGGGCGCTGGTTAAGGCCTTCGCGAACGAAATTCCACCAAATTCCACAAATTCAAATACCCAATCGATAAATTAACTTAACCAAGTCATGCATAATCATATTCTAGTCCCAAATAAATCAAAAGCTCCAAAAATCAAAGGCCAAAACCACCCGAGCACAGGGTTAGGGTTTTGCAAACGGGAATTCACATAATTCCATCAAATCGGGTACCAATCGATAAATTAACTTACCTAGGGTGTGGGTAATGGTATTCTAGTCTCAATTTATGCAAAAACTCCAAAAATCGGGGGCCAGAATGCAACCGATTGTGCATGAATAGTACACGTGCATGGGTGAGGGTTTCGGATGTGCAAAACAGTACGAAAATAACGAATTAGATGACGAATTTCACATTTATGCATAATTAGACTATGGGCATCACAATTATATGCATGGGGTCGGGTATTGGGACAAAAATACCCGAAGGGGTCATACAAAAATCAACAAAAATAGAAGAAAAAGGTAAGGATCTACTTGCCTCGACGTGCTCTACGATTTCTCCAACTAGCTCGAAGCCGGAATCGGACCCGAAGCCCTCCATTTCTCTTCTTCTCCTTCACGCGGTACCTCCTCCCACTTGGTTCCCGCAGCTGCTGCCGCTACTCCAACACAACGCCCAACCGGCCAATGCCATGCAAGGCCGTCGCCGGCCACCACCGACCTGTGCGCCGCCTTCGCCGGTGCCGTTCTCCTCCTCTCTCTCTCTTTCTCTCCACAAAACCCTTGCCCGAGCCCCCTCTCTACTTCTCCCGATTTCATTCTGCCTATTATTATTATTATTATTATTATTATTATTATTATTATTATATTGTTGTTTTAATCCCAAAATTCAAATCGATACTCAGGCGATCGAACGGGCACACCCTGGGCACCGGCTCAACAATTTCAAATATTCTCCAAAATTTTTATAATATTTAATAAATTTTTATTACACCTAAATTATCCCAAAAATAATTAAATCCAATTAAATCAGATAAAAAAAATATTCAAAATATTACACATAGGGGGTAGCCTCGCCTGACTTGGGGTCACTGTGTTGGTGCCGTACGAATGGCGTGGCGGGTCATGCAAGCTTCACGGCTGATGCACTTAGCGTGACGCGATGCAACCTTGGTCTTCACGTTGTTGGCCATCGAACGTCGTGGCACAATCATCGTGCTTTGATTTTAGGCCAACCACACAATAATGCACAGGAGGCCACTCTCTGCCCCAATCTAGCATGCAGAGACACAATGGCTTTGATGGGGGAGACACTATTCGTGATGCCCCGGTTAATGTGCCCTCAGTCTAGAGGTTCAGGAGCAACTTGCATTCAAAGTTTCGATGGTTCGCGAGATTCTACAATTCACCCCAAGTATCACATTTTGCTACGCTCTTCATCGATGCGAGAGCCGAGATATCCATTGCTGAGAGATGTTCAGATATGACAGGTCACCACCTCACTCACCGGGCATCTAGTGGCAAGGCAACACATGCTATGTTGTTGTTCCTTGGCACAATCCACATTGGTGTTCGTTCTTCTGCCAAGCCTAGCCCGGCACACCCATTGCCTCTCCTGGAGAAGACTATAAGGTCCAGGCTTGGTCGACATTTGAGGGTGCCAAGCCGCATTAGTTGCCACACCTCCAACAATTTATTTTAACATGTCCACGGGTCACTCCATTTTGTAATTTTTGACAATGATCATTCCGCAGGTTTACCTACAAAAACAATATTATGACTTCTCTTTCCTCTAAACGATAAGGTTCAGCGGACTTCTCGGGATGTTGTCGGCCGAAAACCACCCACGTCTCCACGATCCGAACACTTCACCAAACCATTAAATCAATAGGAGCGATGGGTGGTATGTACAAAGGGCAGGGACGTAGTCAACGTGAACTGATGACTCGCGCTAACTAGGAATTCCTCGTTGAAGACCAACAATTGCAGTGACCTATCCACATCATGTTGAAATTACAAAGATTACCCAAGCCTGTTAACCAAGGCTATTGACTCGTTGAATATATCAGTGTAGCGCACATACAACCTAGAACATCTAAGGGCATCACACACCTATTATTGCCTCAAACTTCCATGGCTTGGAAGGCCATGTCCCTTTAAGAAGCTAGTTATTGAGGGATAGCTCCACATAGTTAGTTAGCCGGTTGAGATCTCATTTGCTGATGGAATTAACCAGACAAATCGCTTCACAAACTAAGAATAGCCATGCAGCACCACCCATAGAATCAAGAAAGTGCTCTCAATCTATCAATCCTTATTTTGTCATGACCTGGTAAGTTTTCCCGTGTTGAGTCAAATTAAGTCACAGGCTCCACTCCTGGTGGTACCCTTTCGTGAATTCATTTTAGTTTCAGCCTTGTGACCAAACTCCCCTCGAAACCTAAAAACTTTGATTTCTCATAAGGTGTCAGCGACGTCCTAAAAGTAGCATCTGTCGATCCCTAGTCAACATCGTTTATGGTTGAGACGAGGACAATATTTGACCGTCTTTGAGCTCCTAACTTTCGTTCTTGTTTAATGAAAACATCCTTGGAAGATGTTTTCATAGTTGTTTGTCTTTCATAAATCCAAGAATTTCACCTCTGACTATGAAATATGAATGCCGCAGACTATCCCTATTAATCATTACTCTAATCCAGAAGGCCAACACAATAAGACCGGAACCTATGATTTTATGCCATGCTAATGTATTCAGAGTTTAGGTCTACTTTGAGCACTCTAATTTCTTCAAAGTACATGCACTAGAGGGACGACTCAGCCAATTAAGGCTAGGAGCGCGCTGGAGGCGAACCGGTTGGTGCTCGCTGGAGGCGAACCGGTTGACCCATCCAAAGGTCCAACTATGAGCATTTTAACTTCAATAACTGAAATATATGCTATTAGAGATGGAATTACCGTAGCTGCTAGCACAAGACTTGCCCTCCAATGGATCCCTGTTAAGGGATTATGATTGTACTCATTCTAATAACCAGACTTAATGAGCCTAATATTATTATTTATTGTCACTATCTCCCAATATCAGGATTGAATAATTTGTGTGCCTCCTGCCTTCCTTGGATATGGTAGCCATTTTTCAGGCTCCCTCTCTAGAATCAAATCCTAATTCTCCGTTACCTGTCACCACCATGGTAGGTCACTATCCTACCATAGAAAGTTCATAGGGAAGAAATTTGAATGATACGTCTCCATCGTCAAACTATGCAATCCGTCGAGTTATCATGAATCATTAGAGCAATGGGTTAAACCCGCATTGACCTTTTATTTAATAAATGCATCCCTTCCAAAAGTCTGGGTTTGTTGCACATATTAGCTCTAGAATTACTTCGGTTATCCGACTAGCAGGTACCATCAAACAAACTATAACTGATTTAATAATCCATTTGCAGTTTTACAGTCTGAATTAGTTCATACTTACACATGCATGGCTTAATCTTTGAGATAGGCATATCGCTATTAGCAGGATCAATAGGTGGCATTCCTTCTTCTACGCCGATAATCATGAGCATTGCTGAACGATTTGAACACTAATTAAGAGGTCAATGGGTGTTTGACTGTCATTTGTGTCTATAGCGATCGGGCTAATGAGACGTCTAGCACATAACCTTTGTCTCAATTTTCTGCATCCAAGAGAACATGCAAAAGCCCATCACCCAACTCAGTTGCATTGAAAACATGACATGGGGGGACAATGAGCCATACCAATCATCTACCCAACACCCCCATGGGACACTGAGCAGAAGGCAACTTCCCAATAAGGTAAATTCCTTCATATGGTTATGCGACATAGGAAATCACACATCAACCAAGGCACAAAGCACTTGGCCTTTTGGTAAAGAGGCGCATGTGCATCCGGTTCAACGAGTAGACAAAGAGCCCAAGGACCAAGACAAGCCCACCACTTCTCACACGCCATCATGTATGCTCATTCGACCCCTGGCAGTCAATCCACAAGCGAATTATAACGCCAACAAAATCAGCTTGCCAAGTTCCCTTATTAGCATGGCTGGACATGACAACCCGAGATGGGACAACCCGAGCATATGATCAATACACACCGAATGCATGGAACCCATGCAGTAAAATCATTGCGTGGTGAAACACGTATGAACAACATGGCACACACAACAACATGCATATCATGCTGACTTGCACCTGCAGCGAAACAACGATAGATGGGACAACTCAAAAGTATGGCCATCATCACCAAACGCATGGAAACCCGTGCCGTAAAATCATGGCATGGCAAAACACATTGAACAACACAGCAAACACAGCGCCATGCAAGTCTCGCTGACTTGTACCTTGAACAAAACACCGATAGATGGGACAACCTGTGACCGACATGAACCAAACACATGGAAGCCCAAGACATGAAATCATGGTGTGGCGAACCACGTAGGAATAACACGGCACACGTTGCACCATGCAAGGCATGCCGACGTGCAATGCAATAAAACACCGATAGTCAAGACAACCCGAGCACATAATTGATATGCACCGGTTGCGAACCTGGGCCACAAAATCATGGTGTGGCAAAACACATAGGAACAACTTGGGACACGTATAAAACTAATGCTGTAAAATTTCAAACCATTAATTTTTTTTTATATGGACATCAACCATCAAATGCATACACAGGATCACATTGACTACCTCATTAAAACCTCAACTACTACATTGAGTCAAATGAGAGATGCCATCTAGATACCTAAAATTAATTTGTGAAAGCACTCTATGTCATAAGGTTAACTTACCTACTATAATATGCATCTTCTTATCTTTATGATCTAGCTATCCTTTATCTCTATTGATTTCATCAGACTTTGGCTTAAGAGTACCATCTGGGAGGGAAATACAAAAACAGCAAGCATGAGCTTACTAGCTCAACAAGGTACCACAAAATAAAACATACTAAAAATAGAAATATAGACACATATTTTAACAAATCATGAAACAATGCATAAACTCAAATTCATTTCCGATAAGTATGCTTAAACGTAATTATGCATAAAGAGGCAATGTATAAGGCAAAACTTAGTCATGTGCTCGTGAACAATTCTTGCCTCTATTTTGTTTCATATTTTCTTTTACTTGTTTCTTTTTCTTCTTCTTTTATTTATCTTGAAGGACCAAGGCTAGTAGACCCTACTAGTGGAGGGAACGAATAATCGAGGATAGATTGTATTCAGTCCATACAATCAAATGCCTTAGTTCTTGTTCATGCATGCATTATTTCATATGTCTTCCTCATCATAAGGACCATTCTTTCATGTTCATAATTCTTGGTTCTTTTCGTCTTTATACAACGCCCCAAGGACGGCGGTCATATCATATTATTTCCTCCCTGTACAACGCCCCGAGGACGGTAGACCACATATTATTCCATGGACGGAGTTATCCTCAATTACCATTATAACTTCCTAAGGCTTGCCAGGAAAATCACCCGCTTCACTTAAGCGGCTAGGACACGTGGCCATAGTATCCGTGGGTCTCCACCACAATATTCATGACAGGCCAAAGAAGGTTACCTACTGAACGATCCTTGGTTCAATTTCTTATTATTTTTACATAACTTGGTGAATCTTGATTCTTGCATTCTAAGTCTTTGTTCTTATTTATCAGTGGCCATTTCATTTGAGTTCTTAACCTTGGAGATCTCAATTTTTGCATTCTTGCTTTCGACTCTTATTCATTCACGTTATTAGGAAGCCATTCGGATAATCTTATCATCACTTGACGTTCTTTATGATCTTACAACTTTTAATCATGTATTAACTAAAACTCCACAATATAACATGTGCAGATCATCACTCAATGTTCACAATCCTTGCCCTTTCTAATTTATTCTTTATTTCTCCATGGCCACTATTCTTCACATCTCTTAATTGATCGAATAATTTTAGGATACTTACTATAATTTTTGACATGATTGTAGATAATAGCATTCATCATACTTCAATATTTTGTAATAACATCTTTCCAATATCATAATTTATTTATTTATCATAAAATATGAGCAATACAATTAAACCAATAATTTATAATACTCATGTAAAATCATGATATTTATTTATAATATTATGAAAAGTATGCAATATTTTACATAAATCTCATAAATGGAGAATTATAAAAATAGTAACAAGACAATAAAAGTTAGGTACACTTGCCTCCCTTCCTTGCTGCTCATGTTTATGCTTTCATCCCCTTCTCCCTTCTATTTCCTCTGCTGTGCTGCACTACTATTGTGCTCCTTTCCTCCTACCACTATTTATAGGTACAGCGCTCCTCCTTTCTCAAAACTTCTAGATTACTTGGAAGCTTTCTCAGCTCTGGAAGGCTCTAGAATTTTCAGACGATTTTTACCCATGCCAATCGTATAGTATTTCCCGTATTTTTACTCATTTTGGTATTTTTTTACCTATCCGGCGTTCATCCCGGCCATTTGCCCGTCCCACTGTTCATCTCGTCATTTCTTATACCATCCATACTGGTTATCTCTCTCACACAGGAATACCAGTCACTTTCCTTGAAGCAAACCTGTCACTTTATTCCAATTCCATATTGGTATTTTACTATAGCTATTTTGGTAATTTCGTACCGTCCCCGCATCCATGCCAATTTTGCCAATTCAAACCTACAAACTATACCGGTCATTTCCCCTTTTAAGTTTACTAGACGCTTTGCTTAAAACCGGCATTAATTTTGCCAAATGTATCATTCCAGCTATTTTACTTCAAACGGAAAAATTCATTACTCCTGAACAAATTGTACATATCGGCTATTTGCATCATTTTGTCCTTTTGCATAGACATTCATACCGGTAATTTGCTTTATACCAACCAAATGCATCCATCTCGTCAATTTTGCTTTATTCCGGAAAATTATGCCATTCAGGCATTTGCACCGAATTACCCAATGAACCATTTCATCCAAATTACTCATTCTGTCCAAAATATGCATTCCGGCCATCCTAGAAAAATGCACTATTCCGGATATTTTGGCCAACCGGCTGTCTTCTATTCAAAATCCATACCGATAATTTCATCTTATTTGTCATTAGGAAAACTGGACCTTTCATGCTTAATCCCATACTAGTAATTTATCACTTCCCCGCTTTTAATGCAAACCGGCCACTTTTGCCGTATCGGGCAAAATGGCACACTTACAGGTCAACGTGTTGACCGGGCATTTTCCTTCTGGCTGCTTTGCATTTTTATCTGGTCAATACTTTGATCGGACAATCTCCTCAATTTCTTTTTTCCGGTCCACGGCTGCTAAAGTAGCTCATTGTCACTTTTCTTCCTTCGGTGGCTAAAGTAGCTGTTCTCCTCGGCTGTAACAACAGCACCCATTTTAGCCGGTCAATGGGTGTTGATCGGGCGATTTCATATTTTCTTAATTCATTTTTAGCCGGTCAACGAAGCGTTGACCGGACATTTTCCTTTCTTGGTGGCCGGCCAATTTGCTCATTTAGAAGCCGGCAGATTTTGTACTTTAGCCAGTCAACTCTTTGACCAGGAATTCGGGCCCTTTAAGCAATGTGGCATTTTGCCAACTGGTGATTTTGGGCATATAGCCAGTTACTTAACATTTAGCCGGTCAACGGGCATTGACTGGACAATGTTCCTTACTCACTTTAGCCGGTTAACAATGCGCTGACCGTCTTGCTTTCTAACTCCATTTTGGCCAATCAACTCAGCATTGACTGGTTATTTTCTTCCTTCAGCTTGCTAGTTTTCCTCACATTTTTCACAAATCTATTTATCCCAATTATATTAATCTTAGTTATATTTACTTAATTATTAGAAGTTACAATATTTTAAAAATCAGTACCTTATAATTCTCCCCTACTTATAAAAATTTCAACCTCAAAATTCAACTATCCTTAAAATCTCAATAAACAAAGGGGTTATCCTTTCTAAATTTTCTTCTTAGTTTTCCCAAGACATTCCGAAAAAGGTGCTTCCTTACTAACTTTAATCCTTTATATTGTCTTGATTCTTAATATCTAATGTTATTTACCTAAACCCAAGTACAAGTTTATTTTCTCAATTATGGAAACATCATGATTAGTTATCTAATTTCAATGGTAGGTCCATTGATTGTCTTTATATTCTCAGATGGTCAAACAGGCTTTTACTTTAATTTTGTTCTGAACTTCAAGGCTGATTATTCGCTCTAAACCTTATTCTGTAACTTACGGGACAAGGGCCCACATACTTTTGTTGTGTTACTTTGATCATTTATGAGAACACTTAGAATTTTCTAACGTTCAAGTTTACAGTTTCATTATCGGACTCCTAGGTCAATTTTATTTTCTAAAGTCATTAATATCCACAATGTTCAAATTACAATCTCTTCTTTGGCATATTGACATGCCATTTTAATTTTGAATCTTCCTTCTCAATTTTCTGTTAACTATTTTCCCTTATTAAAATTCTTGCCGTCTAATAACCTTGATGTTTTAGGGATTTCTTATCTTAAATCCCCAAGCAGTGATCTCAACTACTATCTTTAATTATGGGTGGAGTAATTTTGGTCACGATCCTCTCCCCCACTTAGTTTCAAGGCATCCGATCACATGTGTAAATTCACAAATGATTATATGTGTCACATCCCGAAATATTTTTTATCCTATTAAATTTGGATTATTTATTATATTCAGTAATTTTTGATAATTTTGGTGTGATAAAAAATTAATTTAATATTATAAAAATTTTGGAGAATAATTGGAATTGTTGGGCCGGTGTTCAGAGTGTGCCCGTTCGATCGCTCGGGTATTGATTCAAATTTTGGGATTAAAAGAAAACGTAATAATAATAATAATAATAATAATAATAATAATAATAATAATAATAATAATAATAATAATAATAATAATAATAATAATAATAACAAATGAAAACAAAGAAGCAGGAAGAATCGAGAGAGAGAGGGTGTCGGCGAGGGTTTGGGGGAGAGAAAGAGAGGGGGGGAGAACGGTGCTGGTGCCGACGTTGGCGGCGCATCGGTCAGCAGCGACTGGCGACAGCCGTGCATGGTGGTGTCTAGCTGGCGCGGCTGGTGGAGCAGCGGCAGTAGCCATAGAGACCGGCAAGAGGAGGATGTGCGTGAAGGAGAAGAGAAAATGGAGGCCTTCAGGTCCGATTCCGAGCTCGAGGTAATTGGAGAAAACACAAAGCACATTGAGGCAAGTGTTCTCATACTCACTATTTGTTCTCTCTCAATTTTTATTCATTTTTCATTGAGTATTTTTGTCTCAATACTCACCCAAAACATGAGAAATATATTACCCATGTTTAGTGATCAACAAATATGTAGTTTATTGTCCGTTTTGGTCACTGATTCATCCGAATGGGTTTCTCCAAACCCTATCCCCACGTCAAATTTGGGATACCCATTTTCCCCTCGTATTTTGTTAAATCGACCTTAAAATATGAATTATCATGTCCCAATTATGTATATATATCGACCGGACATTCGATCTCACAAAAATCGACCCATACGTGGCGTCGGGAGCTCTAAATGCCCCCTGACACTGTTCACCCAAAGTGAACAAATTTCCATGCTTCCACCTCTGTATTATGTTAAATTGACCTCGAAATATGAATCACCACGTCCAAATTATGCTTACATATCGACTGGACATCCGATTTCACAAGTTACGATCCATTCGCGGCATCTAGGAGCTCTAAATAGCCTTTGTACTATTCATCAGGGAATTAAATGGGAAATTTCCATGCTTTTACTCCATTTAATTTTTATGAAATTCTCATTTAATTGTTTAAGTGTAAATGCAAGCTTCGGAATGTGTGTATAAGCTCCGTTTGCTAGAGCAATGTGTTCGGAGAACCCCAAAGTGAATTCCATCTAACGTGGTAAGAAATTTCACTCTTCTCTACGAATTATAATATCTATGCATGTGAATCAAATTTTCAAAATGCTTAAGTCCAAGGAAAGATATGAATCATAGAAATAATTGGAGGGAAATCCACAATGTATGATATGATTGAATTGATCTCCCAAATGGAGATATCGTGAATAAATTATCTTAAGGAAAGATAATAATCATATGTGTGATCGGAGGGGAGTCCACAATATGATATGTGAATGATTGAATCTCCCAAATGGAGATAATGTGGATCGAATTGGATATAGTAGACTTTCCCTCAAACGAAAATGAATAATGAAACTAGGACCATGGACTCTGCTACGATGGGTAATATTCTTGGACATAACATGGTATCATAGTGGAGACTCGAGGTTTACTCTGGCTAAGTAGTGTGACAGAATGAATTTTTTTTTATTCCATCATTCATAACACAATTGATAACCCAAACTAAACCAATTAGGTGCAACACAGGATCTCAGATGCCATCTAGGACCCATATACTTTTAACCATATTAAGTATAGCGGAAGTTATTCTAACACTTGTGGAAGCATTTATATTCATTCCAAAATATTCATTTCCAAGTACATAGCAAAAAATGTTTAACCATAGAAGTCCATCAAGTCATTACAATAATATTTCTCCAAAATAAGCTTCCAAGGTCTTTAATAATCCTTGGACAAGCTCTAATCACTCCAACTCGTCGAGCCTGACTTTAAAGCTTCATCTGTAGGGAAAAAATATAAAACAGTGAGCCAAGGCCCAGCAAGGTACATGCACATGAGTAGTAAAACGATGATGCAAAACGGTCATGTAACTATGTATGAACAGAACGGTTATCAGAATGTACTCCATCAAATAGAGAAATCATGCTTTGACCATATTATACTTCGGAATCAGAAATCAATAGTCAAAAATCGGTGATCAGTAATCATTATGATCCAGAAAGCAGAATCAAAAACTTCTCTTTTATTCAAAAAAAGATCAGATGTCAGTGCGAAATGTAAATCAGTACAATAATAGCTTGATGCAGGAACACGGTGCGACGAAGCAGAGGGAGAATCGGAAACAACGGTATCTGAATAGAACAGTATAGACCCTGCCAGTATCCCCTACTAGTTGAGGAGGCGAATAATCGAGGATAGATTGTGTTTACTCCACACAATATAAGGTCCGGTAACAGAAGTATCCTATCTCGAGGGATCAGAATAGGGTGCCTCCCGAAGGCAGGCCGGTAACAGAAGTATCCCATCTCGAGGGATCAGAACAGGGTGCCTCCCGAAGGCAGGCCGGTAATGGAATCCTCCTGACCGTAACGCTCCGAGGCAGGGCAGTCCACAAATAACTCTATGGACAGAGTTATCCTCGTAACAGAAGTATCCCATTCCGAGGGATCAGTACAGAGTGCCTCCCGAAGGTAGGCCGGTAACAGAAGTATCCCATCTTGAGGGATCAGAATAGGGTACCTCCCTAAGGTAGACGGTAACAGAAGTATCCCATCTTGAGGGATCAGAACAGGGTGCCTCCCAAAAGTAGGCCGGTAACAGAAATTCCTCCTGTCAGTAACGCCTCGAGGGCAGGGCGGACCACAAATCACTCCATGGACAGAGTTATCCACGATTACCACCGTAAGTTCTAAAGCCTAACCTAAGAACTTACTAGGACTGTAGTCAGTCTCGGGTCCCAAAATAATATAAGCAGAAATACTTCCTTCTTAAAAGCCATTTTCAGAAAAGTCGGAGTTCATTTTCAGTTTGGGTCGGAATTCATTTTCAGTGCAAAAGCAGGAGTTCCGGAGTGCTCAAAAAGATGGAGTGCTCAAAAAGCCGGAGTGCTCAAAGCCGGAGGTCATTTTAACAAAAGCCAGAGATCTTGATTTCAAAAGGGCGGAGCTCTTTTTGGACGGAGTATTTTGAAAAAGGACGGAGCTCTTTTGGACAGAGTACTTTTCTTAAAAAGGACGGAGCTCTTTTTGGACGGAGTGCTTTTTGGACGGAGTGCCTTTTGGATGGAGTGCCTTTTTGCTAACGGAGTGCTTTTCACTCAAAGGGACGGAGTGCTTTTCACTACTGGACGGAGTGCTTTTTATTACTGGACAGAGTGCTTTTTACTACTGGACGGACTGCTTCTCAGGACGGAGTGCTTTACTTTCAGAGGGACGGAGTACTTTTCAAAGGACGGAGTACTTTTAGACGGATTGCTTTTTACTCAAAGGACGGAGTACTTTTCAGACGGACTGCTTTTTACTCAAAGGACGGAGTCCTTTTCAAACGGACTGCTTTTTTTACTCAAAGGACGGAGTACTTTTCAGACGGACTGCTTTTTACTCAAAGGACAGAGTGCTCAAGAAGCCGGAGTCCTTAGAAAGCCGGAGTTTATTTTAGAGCCAGAGTTCTTTTTCCAACAAAAGGACGGAGTTCTTTTTGACAAAAAGGCAGAGTCCAAAGGCCGGAGTTCATTTCACATTAAAGCCGGAGTTCATTTCCCTTTAAAGCCAGAGTTCATTTCACATTAAGGCCGAAGTTCATTTCCCTTTAAAGCCGGCGTTCATTTCATATTAAGGCCGGAGTTCATTTGCCTTTAAAGCCGGAGTTCATTTCATATTAAGGCCGGAGTTCATTTCCCTTTAAAGCTGGAGTTCATTTCATATTAAAGCCGGAGTTCTTTTTCTTTATTAAGGCAGGAATTCATTTTGGACAGAGTGATTTTTACTCAAGGAGACGGAGTGCTTTTTCATTACGGGAAAACCGAATTGATTCTTTATCAAGGAAAAACCGAACTTAATTTTCATTACGGGAAAACAAAACTTCTTTCAAGCATGCGGTTAATAGAGATTCTTCTTCAATTAATGATCAGAACAAACATCATACATATCATAACATATACTTATCCGGAATCAGATATACTTGCACTGAAACATGCACATATTTGCGTTAAATCATGATCTTAAAAGCAGGGGGAAAGGTGTACACTTGCAATATTCTTAAAGCACGAACTTAAAAACAATGTCCGAAGTAACTTGCCTGACGGGCTGTCTCAAAATTAATCCCTCCTTGCCTGACAGTCGGTTTTTACCATCTGGGAGCTCTCTCCTTCACTCCCTTCTTCCTTACTGCTTGCCGGGTTCACTCTTTTTCCATCAACAAGCGCTGGTTTATATAGAGGAGGGGCTCGGTGGAGTAAGTGGGGCAAGTTACTTACTCCTGTACTTACTCACAGACGGTAGATGGGAGTAACTTGGTTAGTTTACTTACTCCATTTGGTCACCGCTTTGTTAGATTCAAACTAAATAGTAAAGTCTGCTTTTTCTTTAGTTGTCATTAGTTCATTTCAGGCTAACTGCTTGGCCCACTCCGCCGCTGGCCAACCTTTTTGGGTTGTTTGTGATTCTGAAGGGTGAGCCGATCCTGATTCACAAAAAGGGGAGCCGGACTGATTTTCACGGGAGGAGGCCGAACGTCTTTATATGAAAGGGGAAGGCCGAAGTTGGTGGGCCTCAAGGGGCCGATCTTCTTTTCTTCTAATACGCAAGTTGGTTTTGTTTTAGGCCCACGACTTCTTTAGACTTAAGGTGGTTGGACTTCTTTTTACCTCACACAAGGCCGGACTTAATTTTAGACACAAGGGAAAGTTGAACCTCCTTTTGACCCATATAAGGCCGGTCTTCTCCAATTTAAGCATCCTTCAATTTTCTTCCATTCTTTGATTATTTTGATTCCATGACTGGGACTTCTATGTTTTATAATCTGGGTCGTCACAATCTCGCCTACTTAAAGGAATTTCGTCCTCGAAATTAAGGAAATACCTCATTCTATTTCGCGCTAAACCTCACTGTTGAGCATTTTCTTTGGTTATTAACTTAAACCTTTTTATATGCTCAGGTTCATCACTCTTCCGCTACGCGCTCTGATCAATCAGTTAGCTTTGGTTTGTTCAATTTTATCTTACCGCCACTATCACAGCCTAGCATTTTGGTTCTTTTTAGCTAAAATCCCAACTTAAAATTCAAGATACAACTAGATTTTGAAAGCATGATACTTTACATTTTCTTTATTTCATGTCAGATTCCCTTCTAAACATCCAAGCCTTGTGATAACCTTGATTTAGATTGATTCTAAAATATCCATACCTCATAAATATCTCTCAAAGATCCTCAATTCATAATAGGAGAAGAAGTCCTAACTACGACCGTCTCTGTGGATTCGGTTCAGTCTTAGACCATTGGTCAAGACCTCAAGATCCTAACACTTAACAGCCTCAAAATCTCAAAGTCCATATACCGAAGAAAACAACTTTTCTCAAACCCTCAACTATCTAGGGAAGTTCATCCTAAATTAGTCACACGGCTGAAGCTCCTCAATGACCACAAAATAACTTCAAGCGGTGGCCGCATATACTAATTAGACTTAACGCAGATTCTTATTAAATACTCTACAAGAAGGACGACATCAATTTCCTGATACCTCGATTAAGTCACCTCATGCTTCAAATCCCACAACCTAAAAGCCTTACCTCCTGTCACGGCAGGTGACATTAACACATTGAGTCAATACCTTAGGACCCTGATTTAAAACACTAAACCTTTTCACCGCCTGTCCATGAATTAAAGACATCTTTCAATCTTAAGACTTGATATGCCCAGGAATTTACTCCCATTTACAAACCTTGAGCTGCTAACTCCACCCTATTCGTTACGCTTGCCAGGTTGATCAGGCAACCATTCTTAATGAATTACTAGCTTCAATCCATAGTCGATTGACCTTAAACCGAGATTAATTAACCTAGGCATCTCAACTCTCTGATACCAATTGTGACGGAACGGATTTTTTTTTATTCTGTCATTCATAACACAATTGATAACCCAAACTAAACCAATTAGGTGCAACACAGGATCTCAGATGCCATCTAGGACCCATATACTTTTAACCATATTAAGTATAGCGGAAGTTATTCTAACACTTGCGGAAGAATTCATATTCATTCCAAAATATTCATTTCCAAGTACATAGCCAAAAATGTTTAACCATAGAAGTCCATCAAGTCATTACAATAATATTTCTCCAAAATAAGCTTCCAAGGTCTTTAATAATCCTTCAGACAAGCTCTAATCACTCCAACTCGTCAGGCACAAGCTCTAAAGCTTCATCTGTAGGGGAAAAAACATAAAACAGTGAGCCAAGGCCCAGCAAGGTACATGCACATGAGTAGTAAAACGATGATGTAAAACGATCATGTAACTATGTATGAACAGAACGGTTATCAGAATGTACTCCATCAAATAGAGAAATCATGCTTTGACCATATTATACTTCGGAATCAGAAATCAATAGTCAAAAATCGGTGATCAGTAATCATTATGATCCGTAGCGTAATCAAAACTTCTCTTTTATTCAAAACAAGACAAGATGTCAGTGCATTTGCGGGTAAATCAAGACAATAATAGATACAAGAACACGGTGCAGGAGCGTGCGACGAATCGAATCGAAGCAGGCGGTATTCAGGCGTAATCCCAAATGGGGCCGTCCTAGATGAACCAGGCCCCTCAAACATTGGGTTGATTTATCCCACAAAGTTTTTACCCGTTCCCCTATTCGGACCCTCCCTCCCGTGAGTTGGAGTCTACATACCATCATTCATCCGATGATGTTGGAGGTGGTGATTGTAAATCACCTAATGGGGCCATTTTGGATTCCCAATCTACTCTGGTCAGCCCGGTCCCATTACCAGATTCCACTATCTGCGAATTGCCGGCGCTGGCTCCTTCATTTGTTGAATTTGGATCCCAAACGTGCCGGCGGATGACCCTGGATGTTTGGATGAATCTCTTGAGTCCCAGAGTTATGTTTCGGTTCCTAACTCTCCAGATCTGGGTCAATCCACCACCATTTGGATTTGGATGAGTTTATGCTTACCCCTAGCTCAATCAAGAGGATCTCCTTGAAATACTCTTCGAATCCCACTATGTGTGCTGAATTAAGAGGCAATGAATCTGAGTGGAAGATCTCTAAGTCAAGGAAAAAGAAGAAATGCCTCTCGGAAATCCGGGCGCATCTCGCTCTTAGAATTTGCTGATGGGATTTTTTGGTCTGAATTTTGGTCTGGATTCTGGTTTTGTTGCTGGTTTGGAGTATCCAGTCGCTGGTCTTTGATTCAGTGTGTTGATGGTGGTTGGCAAATTCGCCAAATTGTGGACGCTGTTGCTTTGCAACTATTCTGCTGCTATGGTTGATGTGTCTTCGTTGGCTGATTTCATTGGCTGAGGTGAGATGATATTCTGTTGCTTTGGGAGGGACAGTTCCATCTGCTGTACATTTTAGCCGGAGTGGAAGTGTGTCACCTAAGGCCGGAGTGGCCTTAAGCCCTTTTGGACGGAGTTGATTTTGGCCGGAGTGGCTTTATGCCACTTTTGGCCGGAGTGGCAAATTAATTGTTAAAAGCCGGAGTGGCTTTGAAATCCGGTGTGGCTTTTGTGGCTTTCTACTTAATGTCCTGAGTGAATGGCAGCTTGCATCTCAATAGCCGGAGTGGATAAAACCGGAATGGTCTATGTGGCTTTTCTAATGTGTTTTGATGGACGGAGTGGAATGACTTTATTGGGCCCACTTCCTCTGTTGGACGGAATGGCTGAGTGATTGGAACGCTTCCTTTTGGCCAAGTTTTCTTGGCGGAGTGCCTTCATTTCATCTATTGCCGGTGTGTCCATTTTGAGCACGGAGTGGCTTAAATCCGGAGTGCTTGTCTTGCCTGGAATGCGCAAGTATCCGGAGTGCTATGAAGCCAGAGTGATTTGGACGGATTGCCTGGAACGGAATCCGGAGTGCATTTCTGTGGTGATGTGGACGGAGTGCTTGGGACGGACTGCAGCAGGACGGCCTGCTTGGGACGGAGTGTTACAAAATCCGGAGTGGTAAATTCCGGACTGCATTTTGGACAGAGTGCAATGTGCCAGTGTGCTCCTTTGCTGGAGTGTGTATTGGTCCGGTGTGACTTTGGACGGAGTGCAATGCGGCGGAGTGCTCCTTTGCTGGAGTGCGTATTGGTTTGGTGTGCTTTTTGCGGAGGGATTTTCCGAAGTGCTTTTGGCCGGTGTGCAACGTGCCGATGTGATTTCTTGTCGGAGTACGGTTTGGTCTCAGGGGGTTAGAAAGCGATGCTTCCCCTCTGGGTTGTGATGTACCTTTCTTTATTTGCTATTGATTATGTAGAACGTTGGCCTCTTAGAGGTTCTTACGTACCGTTGAATGTACATGTTGCTCGGGGTATGCCCGGCGGTTAATGTTTTATCCCCAAGTCAAGATACTTGGCGATAAAACATCAAATCTGTAATTTTTTCTGCCATTAATCCAAAATACTTGCTTACCAAAAAAAAAAGGTATCTGAACAGAATAGTATAGACCTTGCCAGTATCCCCTACTAGTTGAGGGGGCAAATAATCGAGGATAGATTGTGTTCACTCCACACAATCTAAGACCGATAACAGAAGTATCCAATCTCGAGGGATCAGAACAGGGTGCCTCCCGAAGGCAGGCCGTTAATAGAAGTATCCCATCTCGAGGGATCAGAACAGGGTACCTCCCGAAGGCAGGCCAGTAACAGAAGTATCCCATCTCGAGGGATCAGAACAAGGTGCCCCCCGAAGGCAGGTCGGTAACCGAAGTATCCCATCTCGAGGGATCAGAACACGGTGCCTCTCGAAGGCAGGCCGGTAATAAAAGTATCCCATCTCGAGGGATCAGAACAGGGTGCCTCCCGAAGGAAGGCCGGTAACAGAATCCTCCGACCATAAAGCCCCGAGGCAATGCGGTCCACAAATAACTCCATGGACAGAGTTATCCTCATAACAGAAGTATCCCATCCCGAGGGATCAGTATAGAATGCCTCCCGAAGGTAGGCCGGTAACAAAAGTATCCCATCTTGAGGGATCAGAACAGGGTGCCTCCCGAAGGTAGGCCGGTAACAAAAGTATCCCATCTTGAGGGATCAGAACAGGGTGCCTCCCGAAGGTAGGCCGGTAACAGAAGTATCCCATATTGAGAGATCAGAACAGGGTGCCTCCCGAAGGTAGGTCTGTAACAGAAGTAACCCATCTTGAGGGATCAGAACAGGGTGCCTCCCGAAGGTAGGCTGGTAACAGAAATTCCTCCTGTCCGTAACGCCCCGAGGGCAGGGCGGACCGCAAATCACTCTATGGACAGAGTTATCCTCGATTACCACTGTAAGTTCTAAGGCCTCACCTAAGAACTTACCAGTACTGTAGTCTGTCTCGGGTCCCAAAATAACATAAGCAGAAATATTCCTTCTTAAAAGCCATTTTTGAAAAAGCCGGAGTTCATTTTCAGTTTGGGTCGGAATTCATTTTCAGTGCAAAAGCAGGAGTTCCGGAGTGCTCAAAAAACTGGAGTGCTTTTTAACAAAGTCGGAGTGCTCAAAAAGCCGAAGTGCTCAAAGCCGGAGTTCGTTTTAACAAAAGCCAGAGATCTTGGTTTCAAAAGGGCAGAGCTCTTTTTGGACAGTGTATTTTAAAAAAGGACGGAGCACTTTTGGACGGAGTACTTTTCTTAAAAAGGACGGAGCTTTTTTTGGACGAAGTACTTTTTGGACGGAGTGCCTTTTGGACGGAGTGCCTTTTTGCTAACGGAGTGCTTTTCACTCAAAGGGACGGAGTGCTTTTCACTACTGGACGGAGTGCTTTTTACTACTGGACGGACTGCTTCTCGGGACGGAGTGCTTTACTTTCAGAGGGACGGAGTACTTTTCAGACGGACTGCTTTTTTATCAAAGGACGGAGTACTTTTCAGACGGACTACTTTTTTTACTCAAAGGACGGAGTACTTTTCTGACGGACTGCTTTTTACTCAAATGACGTAGTGCTCAAGAAGCCGGAGTGCATAGAAAGCCAGAGTTCATTTTAGAGCCGGAGTTCTTTTTCCAACAAAAGGACGGAGTTCTTTTTGACAAAAGGCAGAGTTCAAAGGCTGGAGTTCATTTCATATTAAGGCCGGAGTTCATTTCCCTTTAAAGTCGGTGTTCATTTCACATTAAGGCCGGAGTTCATTTCCCTTTAAAGCCGGAGTTCATTTCATATTAAGGCCGGAGTTCATTTCTCTTTAAAGCCGGAGTTCATTTCATATTAAGGCCAGAGTTCATTTCCCTTTAAAGCCGGAGTTCATTTCATATTAAGGTCGGAGTTCATTTCCCTTTAAAGCCGGAGTTCATTTCATATTAAAGCCGGAGTTCTTTTTCTTTATTAAGGCAGGAGTTCATTTTGGACGGAGTGATTTTTACTCAAGGGGACGGAGTGCTTTTTCATTACGGGAAAATCGAATTGATTCTTTATCAATGAAAAACCGAACTTAATTTTCATTACGGGAAAACTAAACTTCTTTCAAGCATGCGGTTAATAGAGATTCTTCTTTAATTAATGATCAGAACAAACATCATACATATCATAACATATACTTATTCGGAATCAGATATACTTGCAATGAAACATGCACATATTTGCGTTAAATCATGATCTTAAAATCTGGGAGAAATGTGTATACTTGCAATATTCTTAAAGCACGAACTTAAAAACAACGTCCGAGGTAACTTGTCTGACGGGCAGTCTCAAAATTCTTCCCTCCTTGTCTGACAGTCGGTTTTTACCGTCTGGGAGCTCTCTCCTTCACTCGCTTCTTCCTTACTGCTTGCCGGGTTCACTCTTTTTCCATCAACAAGCGCTGGTTTATATAGAGGAGGGGTTTGGTGGAGTAAGTGGGGCAAGTTACTCCTGTACTTACTCACAGACGGTAGATGGGAGTAACTTGGTTAGTTTACTTACTCCATTTGGTCGCCGCTTAGTTAGATTCAAACTAAATAGTAAAGTCTGCTTTTTCTTTAGTTGTCATTAGTTCATTTCAGGCCAACTGCTTGGCCCACTCCGCCGCTGGCCAACCTTTTTGGGCTGTTTGTGATTCTGATGGGTGGGCCGATCCTGATTTACAAAAAGGGGAGCCGGACTAATTTTCACGGGAGGAGGCCGAACGTCTTTATATGAAAGGGGAAGGCCAAAGTTGTTGGGCCTCAAGGGGCCGACCTTCTTTTCTTCTTGTTTTAGGCCCACTACTTCTTTAGACTTAAGGTGGTTGGACTTCTTTTTACCTCACACAAGGCCGGACTTAATTTTAGACACAAGGGAAAGCTAAACCTCCTTTTGACCCATATAAGGCCGGTCTTCTCCAATTTAAGCATCCTTCATTTTTTCTCCATTCTTTGAATATTTTGATTCCATGACTGGGACTTCTATGTTTTAGAATCTAGGTCGTCACAAGTAGCCTGGCCGCTTATTGAAGCAGGTGATACTCTTGTTAAGTCTTAGGATATTACTGTGGAAGGATGAAGACCGCCTCTGGATCACGGGAGGGAAAGGGTAGTGGGTGACACTACTACACCACGTGGTGACTGGCCTATGTTGGCCAATAGATGCCTATGTTGGTAGATCGTTGATGGGCGTTGATTACATCATATGACCTTAGATCATGGGGGTTGTCATAATCCATTTCTCGTCCTCCCGCACCTTTTGTTAGTAAGCCCTATTGACGCTAGTCCGTAAAGATTAATAAAAAAAAAATGTATAAAACGTAACTAGTGTAAACATGTGACCTAGGCAATCCCAAGTGTCCCCTTTCCTCTAATGTTTCCTTTTTATTTAAATGATATGTCTCCCCCATCTATTTATCATTTTCACTATTTATCTGCCTATTGATAATGATGTATGATTACATTTGCTGAACTGTACGCTTACCTTTACTATTTCTCCTTCCAGATGAGAGTATTGAGCTAACACCCGGTTAGTTAGAGCAAGGAGAGGGATTTGCTTGAGGAGATTAGTTGGACATCGAAGGCTTAAAGATTTGGATATGTTTAATGTAATAGAATGCAAATAGTCGAGTTAGATTAATGTGGTGTGTTATATTGTGGCTTGTTATTATTTTATGGTTATTGTTATGCTTCCACATGTTTCTAGATCTAGTTCTACTTCCACATTAATATTGGATATTTTGAATTTTGTTTAGGCCTAGATGGCATCTCTCTTAGATCCAACATATAAATACAAGTGTACTGTGTTGGAGCCATGAATGGTATGGCAATGTGGATCCTGTGTATGTGTTGTGGTGATGAAAATGTTGAAGTGTGAATATTTATATGGTTGTACAGGTTCAAATTGACAGGTTGTATTTTTTGTTTTCGTCTAATTGTAAAGGAAACTTTACCCAATTTTCTGTAGAAATTTATAATATTAATTATGAGCTTTATTCATTTGTTTTTTTTTCGGAGGTTATTTAAGAAAAAATAACCCAATCCATCACAGTTGGTATCAGAGAAAAAGAGATGCCTTAGGTTTGATTTGAATCGTATGTAGAAGCTTAGATTAAATTAAGATTGATCGAATGAGTAGATAAAGGTATAGGATGACTAAACTAGTCCGGGTAGTTTTCGTCACCCCAATTCCAATAACTTAGGCTAGCACTAAGTTAAGAATGATGATTTAGTTCGATTGTCTAGCTTATGCATCCTAGCTAGTGTTCTAGGAGTGGCCTAATTTGAATTGTTCCTATCTCAAGGAATTGTTTGCAGTGGCTCCTAGATGGGAACTACTCATATTAGTGGCCGACCGCAGGGTCGAGAGGAAGATGGTGTGTGGAGACACGTTAATGTTGAAATTTGATTGGTACCAATTTGGTGCCTAAATTGGTTGGTAATGATTTGAGGCCTAGGATTAATCGGTTGTGGTTCGAGGTTTAGGCTTGGTTTACCCTAAATTGAGGTCATGAGAGCAGTAATTTGCTAAGAAGGAGCCCTTAATCGATGTATCAAGTATGATGCAAGAGGTGGAAGCGATGGTTTGAGGTTAGAATAACTAGGAGCTAATTTTTAAGGTTAACGAATTGTTTGATGTCGACTTATAATCGATCTGGAAATGCTTAAGTGTCTGAACTCTTGGGAGGCTTGGAACCTATAGAGGATTGGGTCATGTTACCCACATAAAATAGAAGGCAGAGTCAGCCTCGGGTGATCGGCGTGCAAAGAATTATGGGTCTTGAGGATGACAGATATCATAGGAATTGTTCATGACTGCTTTATGAATGAGTATCTTATTTTGTAGCCCAACAGATCCGGCCCCTGTTTAGAGAGAGAAACTCTCTCTTCTCTCTAGGCTTCATACTTTTAAATTTGCCTTTGTCATTTTCGGGCATTGGCGGTGCCAGAGCCAGCCATGGTCGGCCACCAAGGAGCTCCTCCTAGATATCTCCAGGATTCTGCCCCTCTCTCTCTCCCCATTTGTCCTTCAGAGCAGGTAGTGTGAGGTTTCAGATCTAAGAACTTGATAATAATTAGGTGATTAGTATGTTAATGATCAATACTAATCCTATGGAAAGATTAAGGTTTGGTGTCGGAAGAAAAATCGAGAAAATTATTCGGGTCTGGGTTGCTGAAGCCCTGCCAGCAGGCTTGTGCCTGCTGGGCACTCGAGCCGTGGCTCAAGCAGAAAAACAAGAAGCGAGGCCGCTCGCTGGCCGCTCGAGTGTATCTCGAGCGGTGGACAGCCCAAGGCACGGCCGCCCGCTGGCCGCTCGAGCGGAGCAGTATAAATTCGCGCCGAGTTTCCTTCTCCCTCATTTTTCAGATCGACTGAGGGTTTTAGAGAGAGAGGGGTGCGTCTAGAGAGAGAGGAAGGGAGATCGAGCGCTGGAGTTCGATTCCGTCCGAGAGCCAGGTATAAAGGTGAAAGCGCGCGTCGAGGCAAGTGTTCTCATACTCACTTCTCGTTCTCTTTCGATGTTTTACGTATTTTCGTTGGGTATTTTGCGTCGATACCTACCGTGGATGTTAGAATCTTGAAACCCATGAGTATGGGCTAAGGAAAATGTAGTTGTTTGCTTGAATCGTGTCCGATTCGTCCAGGTGGGTTTGACCGAAACCCTAACCCACGAAAAATTGGGGATTTCCCGTTTCGCGCCTGTGTATCATAAAATTGACCCCAAAATGTGAATCTCCACGTCCCAATGATGTATGTATATCGGCCGCGAGTTTGATTTTACATGTTTCGACCCGTTTGCGGTGTCCGGGCCCTTTAAATCGGCCCTGACACTGTTCACCCGAGACCGAAGGTGGAAAATGCATATTGTCACCTTTATAAAATGTTGAATTGACCATAGAATATGAACCCCCGTGTTCCAATTGTGTGTATGTATCGACCGGATGCCGAATCCCGCAAGATTTGACCCGTTCATGTCATCCGGGAGCCTTAAAAGTTCCCCGTTGTGGCTAATCCGAAAATGAATGGGAAGTTGCATACTTCCACTCTCGTGATAAGTTAAATCGAACCCAAATGTGAAATCTCGTGTACAAAGAGTGTGTACGAATCCACCGAACGTCCGATTTCCAAGTATCGAACCATGTACGGCGTCCGAGTGTTCAAAATGAGATCCGATCATGATCTTTCAAAACGAAATGAGAAATGTAAAGTGATATACCCTCAAAATCGTTGTGAAAGTAACATTTAACTGATTAAACGTAAATGTAAGCCCCGAATGTGAATCCGTGTACTGGAGGCAAGGGAATGGGTCTTTGAGGTTTCAAAGTGACTTGTGATCGTCTGAGATATAAAATCTAATCTCTGTTATGAACTTGGAATGATTTGTTGTGAAAAAGGGAATTGAGTCCCATTGGATATTGAGAATCGTGACGTGAATGTAAGGGAGTCCACATTGTGCTTGTGATGATATAATCTCCTGGATGGAGATGTGTGTGATGAGATGATCTCCCGGTTGGAGATCTTGTGATGGGAATGAGATTTCTCGAGATGTAATTGTGTGTGTGGCAAATGTGGGTTTCCCTCTCCAAGTGTTGAACTTAATCTTGAAACTAGGACCCTGAGTCGTATGGGTAGTATTCTTTAGTATACCATGTCCATCGTGGTGTGAACCCGAGGAATACTTCGCCACGTATTTCGGGCGCTCGTGGGAGTGGGTGATGTATGTGGTACGCTTTAGGAAACTACTGTGGAAGAACGACGATTGCCCTGGTCCCCGGGGGTGTGGGGCGTGTCGATCGACGCTACATATTGAGATGTAGTCGTCTTGGTGATTGTTGCATGGATGCAACCGAGGGTCGTGTGCTACCGACCTAAAATAGTAGTCGTGGCTTTAGAATGTCTAGCGAACACATTCCTGTCCTCGTTCTCTCACATCGTTGGTTAGTACGGTCTACTAGCCGGGGTCCGCAAAGATGATGTAATAATGAAAATGAATAACGCTCAAGATATGAACCGCGAGAACTGTGTGAAACCAGCGATTCAAGATGTAGTCGTGTGAACTGTGGGAAGCTAGTGATTCCAAATGATGACCAATCAGTGTAACCGTGTGAACCGTGAGAATCAAGTGATTCCAGTTGTTTCCTGTTCCCTCTCCTGTTTCTTGATTATGGAGAGTATGTGTTTCCTTCCCCTGTTTCAGTTCTTGTACATGCATTGGAAAATTGTTTATGATTACATTTGCTGAGCTGTTAGCTCACTCTTGCAGTTGTTGTTTTTCCTTTCAGATGAGAACACTTAGCTGACGCCGGATAGATAGAGCAAGGAGAGAGGCTTGCTTGATGAGATTGGCTGGACAGTGAGTGCGCGAAAGCTCTGGACTTAGAGTTGGATCGGATTACGGACAGCCACTCGGGGTTGAGCGTGGCTCGTTATAGTTATTATTTTATGGTTTTGTTATGTTTTCGCATTTATGATTATTTAGTATGCTTCCGCGTCTGTATTGATGTTTGGAGTTTTGTTTCATTTAGATGGCATCTCTCTAGATCTAGTATAGTAGCTAGGAGTACTGTATTGGAGCCATGATGATATGGCAGATTGTGATCCTGTGTGACGTGTTGTAGGCTTTGTGTGTAAGCCTTTTGATAGATGTTTGCTTGTACAGGATGATATTTAACAGGTTGTATTTCGATTTTCGTTCGGTTGCAGAAGAAACTCTGCTGGATTTTCTGTAGAGTCCATAGTTTAATTATAGGCTTAGGGCTGTGTTGCCATTGACGGAGGTTATTCGATGGAGAATAATCCGGTCCGTCACAGGTAGTCTCGCCCTCTTCGTCCGATTTCTCTCTACGACCGGATGTTCTCCCGATTGTTTCTTCTCCCTCGCCTTCTGAGGGCGGTTTCATCCCATCTAGACGCTTGAAAGTACCAGATGCAGACATGTCTTCCTGGTCTGACATAGTCCAAAACGCCGGTAAGTTTTCCTTCCTTGTTCTGAAATTCTTTCCTCACAGAGTGTGGATGGCAAAATTGCTTGTATCTCTCCTCCTCCCGAAGTGATCGAATAAAGTAAGGAAGTTTGGAAGACTACGTTACTTGGGTATTTCTTTGGCAAAGCCTTGCACTTCAAATCTGTTGTCCACATTACACAACGGGCTTGGCAGCGTTTTGACACCTGCCATATTGCTGAAAGTGCAAATGGGTTCTTTCTTTTTTGGTTCTCTTCTGATGTAAACTTAGAAGCAGTTTTGGCCAGAGGCCCGTGGACATTTAGAGGTAAATTCTTATTTCTCAAACGTTGGCTACCGGGTATGCCATTGGCTCAAGATAATTTCAATTCCCTCCCAGTTTGGATAAAATTACAGAATGTCCCTGCCGAACACTGGACCACTCTGGGGCTCAGTTGAATCAACAGCGCGGTGGGTAAACCCATTCAACTTGATGCCTTCACGGCTAAGATGGACCCTTTGCATTATGCTCAGGTTTGTGTTGAAGTCAAGCATGATGCGGTTCTCCCCTCTAAAATATTCTTAAGTAACTGTTATACAATTGAGGAGAAGTGATTTGTTGAAGTTGAGGTTGAATCACCTAGTAAACAGGTGAGGAGAGGACATAACTCTGCCCTGTGTCACTCTCAGTCAGTATCTCGCCCCATGGGTAGAAACTTGGAGTCCAGAGGGACTCCTGTCACTCCTTTCACGGACAAGTTGATTGAAGTTCAGTAGAATGGACTAGGAAATGCTTCTGATTTGGGCCAACCTGATGCAATTATGCGTTCTGAGGTTCCGGATGAGTTGGTGCCCGGTTTGGACCAGCCTGAGTTGGGCTCAACTACAGATGGGGTTTGTATTGAGGCCACTGTATGTAGAGTGGACCTGGCTCCAAATGTGAATGTGGTGCGGTTTGATTCTGAAGTCTTGTCTGCCGATGCTCCCAGTAGTGCTTCTCACTGTTGGCAGATGGCTCCCTGCGGTGAATTTTCCCATCTGGTTGTGAACTGCAGCTCCAAGCTAGCCCCAGTGGATGCTGAGGAGGTCCCAGTGGTTGCTGGCCCCAAGATGGCTCCTTGCCCTATTGGCAATGACAAAGTTGAGGAGGAAAATGCTCCTCTGGTCAATATGCCTAGGATCAACCAGGATCATAGGCCTCCTGGGATGTTTCCAGTCCCACGTGTCATCTAAGATCCAACCTCATTTGTGCTGTCAAAGAACCTTCAGTTGGATGATAGGCCTCTTGCTGATGCAGAGTCAATCGAATCTCTTGCTACGGTTTCTTCTCCCAACCCACACGCAGCCCCTGCTGATCAAGCTGGAAAAGCTCCTGGCACTACTCAGCTTGCTCTCGTCTTCTAGCAAGCAAGGCAACCGTCTTCGTTTGCTGAGGTGTTGAGACGTCGTCTGGGTGCTACTGCTGAGGGATTTACGGGTGCTATTGTAGACCAAGTGGAAGCTCTTAGACCAAAGGCAGCTACTAATATGATGGAGCCGCTTTCTCCAGCTTGTGCTGTGGTAGCCTTGGATGCTGTCCCCCGGAGCTTGCCAACATAATCGGTGTTTGAAGAGACCCTGCTGTTGATTCTTCCCACAGCCTTCATGATGCCCAGTTTATCCATCATGATTTGGCTCCTGCTTTAGAAGTTGATCTTGATCTAACACCCAACTCTATCTCACGTCTCTCAAGTAAATATTCCCTAGATACTTCCAGCAATGTGGGGCCTGATACTATTAGCCCCAGGGGCTCCTTGGCTGATGTTCATGTGGGCCGGACTCTGGACGCTTCTAGGGTGAAATATCACAGCGCCAAAGATGTGATTGCCATGCAATTTGGACCATGGAAGCCAGCAAAGTCCTGAAGACAAAGAAAGTCTGTGTCCAAAAACTCCAAGAGCTCCTCCAGCACATAGGCATTATGCCGATTGTAAAAACTGGGAAATTCTGCCTGTACTGTTCATCTTCTTCCCGAATTTGAATTTCTGCCTCCCCGCCTCTACCCTATCATGCCGGCGCCTATGGCGCCGGTCAATCCCTCTCCTTCTCCATGTCCGAATCCCTTGAACCTCCTCTCCCCCGCTCCCAATCTCCCCTTTTCCAAAGCCCCTACATCTCCCATTTTCTCCCGACCTGCCACGCCCTGGCCGCTCGGCCCTCAACCCCAATCCAGTTCTTCCCATCCCAAATCCACTTCAACCGGCCCTGTTTCTCCTTCTGTGTCCGGCGTATCTTGCCGTCGTAGCCTGCTCCGACGCTCCTCCTCTTCCCCGTCGGTGGCTTCCCCGTTGTTCGCTGTGCTCCCCTCTCCCCCCATCTCTTCCCTAACCCTTCCCCCCGATTCCCATCCATCGTTCAACCTCCCTGCCCCTCTCCCTCCTTCGTCCCCATCCTCTGCCTCCTACTGCCCTGCTGTGGTCCCGAGCGTTTCGCTCGGGTCGCACACTCGATCAGCCCCTCGTATTCCGTCCGACTCATCCCCCTTGCCCCAACCTCTCCCGTTGGCTTCCCCTGCCGGCGTCTCCTTTGGTGATCCTGCTGTATCCCTTCTCAATCCATGCTCTGTTGGGCCTCTATCGTGCTCTGCCGTTTCACCTTCGGGATTGGGGATTCGGCATGGATCCCTGGAGGAGGTGGCTTGCCCCGCTGGCTCTCCTGTAGAAGTTCCTGGTTCCAGTGATTCAACCGGTTTGCTCTCAGCGCAATGTCCAGCTGGTGTGGGCGGTGGTTCCATCTCGACTGTTGACTCTTGCCCCTCCATTGCTCGTGGCTCCAGCCCGCCGGGTGTCTCTTGGGCGTCAATTGTTGAGAAAAGGGCTATTGGAGGTAAGTGTCCTCTTAAATTCTACCCTCCTAATTCGTCCGATTTGGAAAATACCATATTATCCCCCCCTCCTGAAGTTTTACAACAGGGGGCGGACTTGTGGGGCACTACCCTTGTTGGTTATTTTGTTGATGACCCTGTCCACTTTAATATTGTCAGTTATATCACCAAGAAAATCTGGAAGCGTTTCGAGCTACAACATGTGGCTGGGAACGATTCGGGGTTTTTTTTCTTTCGCTTCTCCTCAATAGCTATGCTTGATAAATGCCTGGCTAATGGCCCATGGATGATTGCTGGACATCCATTCTTTCTTAAAAAATGGTGGCCCGGAATGATCTTATCCCGAGAGGATCACAAATCATTCCCTACCTGGATCACCTTGTCGGGGATCCCGGTTGAATACTGGACCCCTTTGGGATTAAGCTGGATCGCGAGTGCGGTTGGAAAACCACTTTTTCTAGACCCCGTCACTGAAAAACTTGAACGTTTGGGTTTTGCAAGGGTTTGTGTTGAGATGGGGGTCAATGCCCCTCGTCCGGTAGCTCTTAAAGTTCAGGCTAGAGGCTGCGTCGATCACCCGGCTGATCATCTTTGTGAAATCAAAATTGAGTACCAGGTTAGGCCGGTTAGGAGGACCGTCCCGGAAAAGAATAAGAACAAGAGTCACCCGTCTCAAAATTCCTGGGTTCCTAAGAAGGTGGTCCCTTCCCGGGATCCTATTCCCTCCCCTGGGTCCTCTAAAATGTCACCCCGCTCAAAATCTCCGCCAGTGGCGGAGCCCTTTCCCATTGTGTCTGATCATAAGGCCATTTCAACTTTTAACTCTTTCATGGCCTTACAGGAGGGGGTTCATGAACCTCCGCCCAGTCTTGCTGGCTCTGACCCTTCTTCGGTGCACGTAGTGGACCAGGCCGATCCCACTCGGCATCATGGCCCCGCCGCCATTGTCCCTCCTAGTCGGCTCCCTGACTCGTCTACCCCTCCCGGTTCAGTGAGTCCCTCACGCTGTCCGGTGCATCCCAGTACCTCAAAAATGAGGATTGAAAAGTACTCCTCCGAACCAGGCCTGTCTGGTCCTAGTAACAACCATCCACCTATCGCATCAGTTGCTCCGCCGGCCACCATGCTTGGTGATCCACCTTCTAGATCCCCTGGTAGTCTGAATAGTGGTAGTCCCTCTCCCAAAAATGGGGAGCGCCCCTCCTCTCGGAGTAATAAAAAATCTCGGAGGATTAAAAATCATCCCCCACCTTCTCCCTCTACTCTTGACTAGCATTGCCTGTTGGAATGTGAGGGGCCTAAATGGGTTGGTAAAAGCCCATGAAGTCTCCAACCTCATTAGCACCCATAGGTGTAGCATTGCTGGATTGGTGGAAACCAAGGTTAGGGAAAGAAACTCTTTGACTATTTCCACCAGGATTAGACCTAATTGGACTTGGGTCATGAATTACTCTGCCTCCTCGAATGGTCGGATTTGGGTGGGCTGGGATCCCACTCTGGTTTCGTGCAACGTCCTCGCCTCGGAGGAACAGGTCATTCATCTTGAAGTCCTTTTCCTCGAGGAGAATACCCGATGCCTGATATCTTTTATCTATGGTGCTAACTCTGAAATCTCTCGTAGATTCCTTTGGGATAGCCTTCGGATGATGTCTAAATATCCTGGCAACCTCCCGTGGGCTGCCCTTGGGGACTTCAACGCTATCAGATCCCATACTGAGGCCTTGGGTGGTATCTGGCACAACAAAAGCTCGCTTGAGCTGGATCACTGCCTTAGAGACCGTGATCTTGATGACGTTGCCATGAAGGTATGCACTATACTGGAGCGATGGCCGCGACTCTTCCCTTCGCATTTTCAGAAAGCTGGATCGTGTGGTCGCGAATGGGCATTGGTTCGATAATTTCAGACGGGCTAAGGCCCTTTTTCCCCCTGCTAGACTGTCTGATCATTCGCCTTGTATCCTTCTCACCTCTGGGTTATCCCCCAGAAAAGGTGGGATGTTCCGGTTCAACAATTTCCTCACAAAATCCCCTAATTTTCACTCTTTGGTTGCAGATGCTTGGTCGGATGTAACCAATGGTTATCCGATGTTCAGGCTTGTAGCTCGCCTCAAGCTGGTGGAAAAGGCTCTGAAAGAGCTTAATGTCCATGAAGGTGATGTCCATGAGGAGGTTGTTCGCCTGAGGATAAAGCTTGAGGAGATCCAGGGTCAAAACCCTCCTAACTTTGTGTGCCATCTCGAAGAACGCAGATGCAAGGATGCTTACCATAATGCGCTGGCCAAGGAAGCCGACCTTACTAAGCAAAAAGCTAAAATAAGGTGGCTCAAGGATGGTGATCAATGTAATAATTTCTTTTTTAAGACTGTTAATGGGAACAATAATAAGAATCGGATCATCTCGCTCCTTGATCATGATGGGACTCCTACCAATGGTATTGAAAATGTCCAAAAGCTAATTGTGGACCACTTTAGCATGGCTCTTGGGACTGGGCCTTTACGGTTACGGTTTAACGCGGATCGCCTACGCCCTTACATCATCCACTCTGTGCCTGAATCACTCATGGACCTTCTTGCCGGCCCTGTAAGTGATAATGAGATCCGCAAGACTATCTTCTCCATTGGTGATTATAGAGCTCCAGGCCCTGATGGGTTCAGTGCCCATTTCTTTAAAGAAGCGTGGGATATCGTGGGTTCAAATACATTTGTGAGGCCATCCGTGACTTTTTCGATCATGGTTTGCTCCTCAAACAAGTGAACTCTACGATCATTAGCCTGATCCCCAAGGTTCAGTCTCCTCGGCTGGTCTCTGACTACCGCCCCATTTTCTGCTGTAATGTCATCTATAAAGTCATCTCGAAGATCATTGCCAATCGGTTAAAGATGACGTTACCTTATTTGGTTGATAAATGCCAGACGGCTTTTGTGGCGGGTCGCCAAATCAGTGACAATATTCTCCTGGCCCAAGAACTCCTCCACAAGTACCATCTGGGTCACGGCCCCCCTCGATGTACTTTGAAAATTGACCTAATGAAAGCCTATGATTCTGTCCATTGGGATTTCATTCTATCTGTTCTGACCATCATGAATTTCCCGCCCAAAATGATAAATTGGATCAGGCAATGTATTACCACCCCCTCGTACTCGGTAAATATTAATGGGAAAGCGGCTGGCTTCTTCAAAGGGGGTAAGGGTCTTCGCCAAGGCGATCCGATCTCTCCTTACCTTTTTGTGCTGGCTATGGAGGTGCTGAATGGTATCATTGACCTTAAGGCGCGCAGGAACAAAAATTTCACATTTCATTGGAAGTGCGATGTGACCCAGACTGTCATGCTGGCCTTTGCTGATGACCTCCTCCTATTATCTCATGCTGACGTGAGCTCCATCCGTATTCTCAAGGATTGCCTCGAGGAATTCCATTGGCTGTCTGGTTTGTTGGCAAACATAAATAAGAGTGAGACCTTCCTTTGCTCTAATGACCCTGCTCTGATTCAGAATATTGTTGATGTTTTGGGCTTCAAATTGGGTTCTCTCCCCATCAGATACCTTGGCGTCCCTCTGATTTCCACCAGATTGTCAATCCGTGATTGCACGACCCTTACTGAGAAAATTACCCAACGCATTAAATCTTGGAAGAATAGGTGGCTCTCATTTGGTGGTCGCTTACAATTGGTGGCCTCGATTCTCTCATCTGTCCACCTTTACTGGACTTCGATCTTCATCCTCCCCAAATCCATCCTTAATCAGATCGACCGCATCTTGAGGCGATTCCTTTGGAATGGATCTTCGGAAGGTAAGGTAAATGCAAAAGTGGCATGGGCGGATATTTGCTACCCTAAGTGTGAAGGTGGCTTGGGTCTCAAGAATTTGCAAGCTCAAAATAAAGCCCTCATCTGTAAGCTCCTCTGGCGCATCCTGTTTAAAGATCCTGACTCGGCTTGGTCTTCTTGGGTCCACAAAACTAGGATCAAGGACCGGTGTATCTGGACTCTCAAAGTCCCTGAATCTGCTCCCTGGAGCTGGAAGAAAATTATGAAGCTCCGTTCTGTCATGTGCGCTCATACTTCCAAGATCATTGGTGATGGCATGGATACTTTTGTCTGGCATGACCACTGGCATCCTCAAGGCCCCCTTAGTGGGTTTTTGTGACCGCATTAAACTGTCACTGGATTATCTGGGGACGCCAAGGTTTCTCAGATTATCAGAGATGGCCATTGGGATTGGCCTAACCCTTATGATCAGGAGGGCTCTAGCATTGCCGAAAACATGCCCCATTATCTACCCAATGCCGAGCGAAATGACTCCCCTGAGATGGCTTGGATGCCATAATGGTATTTTCTCGACTAAGTCTGCCTACCTCCTTTTTCACCCCCCCAATCTGAAGCTCAGTTGGACCAATGTAGTTTGGGGTCCTTTCCATATCCCTGCCCATGCTTTTACCCTCTGGTTGGCAATCAAAGGAAGGCTTAATACTGCCGACCGTGTTCGCGGTGTCCCTAATCTATCTCTTACTTGCTCCCTGTGTGATTCGGATGCTGAAAATCACAACCATCTTTTCTTCTCCTACCCGTTTTCTAATTCCGTTTGGACCACCATCCAACGGAATGCCGGTATTCATTGGCCTTACCAAAACTGGCCACAAAATGTCAGCTGGGCTGCCCTCATTTGGAAAGGAAAAAATCTTTCTGCTTTGTCTAAACGTTTCTCTCTGGCGGCTACTGTCTATTATATTTGGAGAGAACGAAACAACCGTATCTTTGAGAAATCTTTGCCTCAAAACATCTCCCACATTTGTTCTCAAATCTCAAACACTGTACGGGATAAGTTGATGGCCTCGTTGCCTCGTGCTGGTCACCCTAACCGGTCGTTGGCTAGGCGGTGGAAAGAAAAGAAATCTTTTCTTTATGTTGTTTTGTTTTTTTTTTTGTTTGGTTGTTTGGTTTCTTCTTCCCCTCCTCGGTGTGGCTGTTTTTATCTGTTTTTTTTTAAAAAAAAAAAACTTTTGATTCCCAGAGCTCTCCCAAAAAAAAGAAAAAAGAAAAAGAAAAAAAAAAGGAAGATGAAAAAAAAAAAAAAAACTCTTTGTTCTTGTTGGCTTCTCGTTCACTGGCTCTGTTGTGGCTTCTGGCGGCATGCATCATTCCTCTGTATTGCACCTGGCTGAAGTGGTGCTGGCCTGGAAACGGTAGATTTCGCTGGTTGCTGTGTTGTGGTGTAAATCTTGTGGATGGTTACTTTCGTTTGGCTGTTACTTGGGGCCTGATGCTGGTGTATCTTCCTCCAGCCGGATGATGATTAGGGATCTATCCTTTGGAATCCTGGGCTGTCAACAATGGTGTATGTTGCCATTGCTGTCACCTTAGTGGAGCAGGGTTTAGATTGTTCAGGTCTTTTGCTGAAGCCTGTGTTGGAAAATACAGATTCATTTTGAGTTTGGCCTACTGTGTGTTCTCCTCCGGTATCAATTGATGCTGTCGGGGGTGCTGATCATGCTACGGGCTGCTGAATTGTGCTGCTGAAGGCTTTCGTTGGTACTGGGAGTAGGATTGTGTGGGCTGTTTTGTAGTGTTCGGCAGGTTTTGGTCTTCACTGTTGCTGATTCTATGGTTGGTTTGTGGTTGGCAATCGGATGCTGAGGGCTTTCAGGGGATTGGTAGCTGGGGTTTTTCTGTATAGGGCCTGGGGCTGCAGTAGTTGGCATGTATATCTGCCTGGGCGCTGAATAAGGTTATTTGTTCTCCATTGTGATATGTTGGATAGTGTTTTTGCTTCATTGGCTTTGGGGTAGCTCTCGGCTATTGGCTATCTGGTTTGGTAGATGGGCAGTATCTTTAGTTGTTCATTTCTGATCGTTTCTGCTGCTCGGGGCTTGTGGGCTGTTGGAGTTTATTCCTCCTGCTGTATTTCCTTCGAGGTCCTGTTGATTGGCGTGGGTGCTTTTATGCTCCATTGGCAACTCTTGATGTTTGGATGCTGCTTTGGTTAGATGCTGTACCTGTTGGATTTTTCAGTTAGATGGCGGCCGTCTCTGGTGCATGCTGGTTGCTTTGTCGCGCATTTTTCTGTTTGGGGCTGAACCGGATTGGTGTATCGCGGATGATGCTGTGATGAACTTCTGGTGGGCTAATGCCCTCTTTGTGGATCTTCTGATGTTCGGGTTGTGGACTGGAGATGATTAAGTTTTTAGTCCTTCAGTGGTTTTTTTGCCATTTGTGTAGATGCTGTGTGGCATTGTCCTGCTGGATGTGCTACTGAAGCATTCTGGACTCTATATGCTGCTGATCTTGTGATTCTGGGGATGCTGCCTGTGTATTGCGTCTGTTGCTGTTCTGTTCGGACGGATTGGATGGCTTCTCTGGCAGTTCGCAGGTGCTGGATTGCTCGCATGCTTCAATTTGCCCAATTGAAGCTGTAACTGGTTGCTGCATTGATGTAGCTGCTGGCTGTCGTTGCAGCTTGCTTGTCTAGTTCAGATTCACAACGTGAATTCTGATGGATGGTGACCCGCCGTTTTTTGTGATGCTGAACTGCTGCCATTTGGATGTCCACCGTGTCCAAGTGGATTTTGCATTGTTTTTGTGGTGCCTTGGAGCCCAGATGCTGATGAAGTCCATTGTCCTCTGTTTACTGGTTTGAAGCTGGCTTCGATCCAGTATGTTGGGCTGTTGCCTGTTTGATGATGATGTCGTGACTGGGTTCAATTCTTGTGTTGCTGGTTGCGGCTGAACATCTCGTAGCTCCTCCAATGTTGTTGCTTGTCGTTGATCTTGTTCTGGATTTATGCACTGCTGAAGCTGCTGCACTGGTTTATACAGGGTCATTTGCCGTTTTGAACTGTGTCATGGCGTATTCCAGTTTTGCTTGGGTGAGGTTAAGACCTAATTGCCGATCTGGTTTCAAGAGCTGGTTTGGGTTCGAAATGAATGGTCGATCTCGAATTGCATCCCATATGCCGATCTCATTTGCGGTAGCTTCCGATTTTCCTGTTTTGGATCTCAGCTGCCGATCTCAAAATCGTGATCGGTTTTGGGCTACTTGCCGGATTCTTTCGCGCATGGGAGCCGGGTTTGGGTGCCAGCCCGGTTCAGTTTCACAACATATTCTGATGATGGTGATGGTCTGCTGAACTGCCGTTTTGTGGTGCTGTGGGGCCTCGGCCTCTGTTGTTTTGCTGCTATTTTTTTTTTCACTAGCCGAAGGTGCTGTCTTGCCATATGTTGGCTTTGTTCAAGCTTGTTTACGATGGAATTGTCATATTTTGTCGTTTTCGGTTTAAGTTGTCCTCCTAGAGGCTTGTTTGTATATTCAAATGTATCGTCCGCTCGGGGTATGCCCTAGCGTATTATGTTTTATCTTCAAGCCAAAATGCTTGGAGATAAACATATTTTTTTTGTACTATTTTTTCTCCCATTAATCCAAAATTCTTACTTACCAAAAAAAAAAAAAAGGCATTATGCCATTGGGCTTGAGGGTCTGGGGCTGGGCAGGAGTAGAGTCTGTAGTGGGCTACTGAAGCAGTTTTAGCTCCTGTTTGGTGTTCCTGGTTTATCAGGATTTAAAACTTGATCCCTTAGCTGGGTTATTGGAGAGTATATTGCTAATTTCTTTGCTGAGAATTAATAATGCTGTTTGGAAATAGTATTATTGTGCCTGGTTGGTGATCAGCTGGTTTGATGTCTGGTTATAGTGGCATTCTAGTCTGGTTCTTACTATTTTCTTCATTGTTTGAGTAGCTAAGTGCTGTGAAGCTTATGCTGATGCTGTAGCAATCCAAAGGGTGTATCTGGCCTTGCTGATATGTTGCTGATACTGAGTAGCGGGAAGCAGCTTCTGGGTGATGTGAAATGTTGTAGCTACTCTCTTTGCTGTGTTGTGAAGTATGGAGCGACGCTGTTATTCCTCCTGCTGGAATGTGCAGAGATGGTGTGATATGATACCTCCTCCTGCAAAATTTTGTTGGTGAATTAGCTGGCAGTGGAAACTGGCGCTGCCCTGCTGAAGGTAGCTGCTGCTGGAAATGCTAAATCTGGCTCTTGGTGGCTTGCTGATGCTGGTGAGCAGTTGCTTCCGATGTGGTTGCTGGAATTGCTGGAATTACAGGAAAACGTCTTGCAGCAATTGAGGTATGTTGGATTCTGTTACAATGAAGACCGACGTCTTCATCGCCCCTTAACCGTGGTGGTTCTTTTGCCGAGATGCTGTTGATGCTAGGTGATTGTGCTGTGTAAATGGTAAAGAACTGTGATGCCAAAAGTTAGTGGTGATTGCCAAATGGTGCGGTGCAGAATTAGTCCCAGCTCCTATTTTGTTTTTCCTAGGCTATCAGCCTTTTCAGCTTGTTTTCTAGTTGTATGATTGGTATTATGTTGTTTCATGACTTGTATCATGGTGCTTAAGGGCTGCCCCTGCTACTATGCTCTACCTCCAAGTCGGTATAATACTTGGGTTAGAACATAGGCGTTGTAACTTTCTTTTCTCTTTTAATGCACTTTACTTTCTTACCAAAAAAAAAAAAAAGAGAGTATATTATTTTGATGGGATTTTTGGGAATATGTTTCAAGTGTGGATAGTTCAACTACATGAATAGGAGTTGCCCTTATCCCATGGGTCGAACAATTTAGAAGCCTAGAACCTGAAATCGGGGCTTCGCGGTGATGGCACGAAGTATAGAAGTGTCATCCATTGTGGTGGAAGGTAAAGTTCCCAAATCTTGATATTTTGAAATATGCATGATTTTGGGATATAGAATCGATACTTTATTAAAGTTTTCTAAGCTTATTTGTTTATCTAAGGATCGTAAGCATTATATTAGTTATATCAATGTCTATGATATTTTGGGGCTCGTAAATGTGAAGGTTTGGACTGAGTTGACTTGTTTTACGGCACTAATCCTCGATATGATATTAGTGATGATTAGTTGGTGGAAGTATTAGGAAATTTGTGCCGTTGTGCCCACAAGCCATGATGGGAATATTTGTCTAAATTATCGAACAAATGAGACCATCCCTAACGTTGTTGGAGGTCACTAAGGAATTTAGTTGTGGAAATCTTTGAGGATTTCGTATGAAATTGAAGGGGGCATTGGTTAGGTTCCATTACGGATGCTTTGGAGCCTTTGGGGTGGTAAGATGAATTGATGAGGTCATTTGTGGATAACTTAGAATTTGGTCTCTCGGGAGATAGATGGTTGATAAGCGGGCATTGTGAATTAATAGATAATTCGTGAGACCTATTGCAAGGACTTGATAATTTCTATGATTGATCTGCATCCATCGCGTTGTTGATTATGGATAATCGAGAATTGTGCCTACGGTAGTCTTCAGAATTAAGATGTAACATTTATCAACTCTGGCGATGTCATCTGGGTTTTGTAGGTTCATTGGCATTTCATGAGTCCTATGGATTGGATCTTCCAGTCATGATTAGGTCAATTTCGTGATGACCTCATTGATGAATTCAAGAGAGCATGGGGTATATGCATTCTGTTAATGATTGTGTCGTGGATTGTGAACGGCAGTTAACCGAATACCCAATTGGGAAAGGTACATGAGTTTACTTTGAGGAAATGCCCTATTGAGCATGTGTCATCTTCGGTAGCATGATTTCAAACCCATAGGACTTTAAGCGGTGACCTATTGGGAAGATTGATTTATGTCGCAAACGATTGCAGAGCCGTGAAATGTTTAGCTTAGAAGTGATTAGCATCCATAGGAATGGAACATAAGAAGGTAGCCTTCAAGGAATTAGTGGTAGATTGTTGACCATAATGTTTGGGTTAACCCCTGATGGGTCTAGTGAGTGATAGTAGAATACAATATTTTGAGAAAAGTTAGGATTTTGCTACCCACGCATCATGTTAGGTGGCTACCCTCAAATTAAGTGGGGGAGGATCCCATATTTTGAAATTGCTTCACCCATAGTCGGGGTTAGTCTATGAGGTCCTTACCATGAGGGTTTATAAATGTTGCTTGTAAGGATAATTATTGTTCTATGATTCTAAATGTTTGAGGAATTGTGTCATAAAGAAGAAATGAGTATGTCATAATGTGGGCAGTAATTTGAGGACTGTGAAGGTGGATTTCGGCATCTTTCAGGAAACTGAATCTATGATCGATAATTGATATCAGAAGTCTTCAGATTTGGTATGGCTTTGATGTTTGATATGGGATGCTTTATTTTTAGTCTTGGGAGGAAGAATTATATCTGAAGTATTAAGGCATGAAACTATGAAACAAGGAGTATTTATGGTTTTATTTCAGAACGATTAGGATGAGCCACTCATCTCTATTATAAATGATGTGTTTGGGTTTAATCAATTGGCTCATTAGTATGCCAATGAGATCTTGAGGTTGCTATATAATTGGGTTTTAAGATTTTGGATGATGGCCTAAAGTCATATCGAATTCTGGGTGATTGTTACAATTGCAGTTTCCAATTTGGCCATAGTTTGAGGATTTGTGGGCTTTGCCTTTGTGGTATAGATATCTTGGGACTTTTGTTATAGTTGCTGAATAATTTAGGTGATCTATATGAACCAATGGATGTAGGTTGTAAGAAGATCTTGAATTCACAAATAAATAATTAGATAGAATAGCGGAAGTGTGTGTGGACTCACAACTTCCATAATTCTCCGGATATAATTAAGAGGGTAAGAGTGGATGACCATGTATTTCAAGGATATGTAGGTAGTTGCCGATTAGTTGATAAATCACCCATTCTTGTTAACATGGATTATGTATTTTTAGGATATGTCAGTTTATAAGCATACCAACTAAATAATGAGGATATAAAGTATTTTGACTTTGATGTTTGATTGTGATATAAGATTTATGCCATAATCTTAGTTAAACTTGATCAGAGAATTTTGGGCGTTACATTAAATTAGATATGGTGGTGAATTTCAAATGGATATTCGCAGTTAAATTAGATATGCGTCTAGAGAGAGAAGCTCTCTCTTCTCTCTAGGGCTTCGTTTTTTTCAAATTTCGCCTTTGCTGTTTCCCGGCATTGGCGGCGCCAGAGCCGGCCATGGCCGGCCTCCTGGGAGCTCGTCCTGGATCCCTCCAAGATTCCGCCCCCCTTCTCTACCCGTTTGCCCTTCAGAATAGGTAGTCCTGCCCACTTCGACCGATTTCTCTCTCCGAACAGAAGTCCTCACGCTTGCTTCTTCTCCCTCGCTTGCTGAGGGCGGTATCAGTTCATCCTGTCCCGTGAAAGTGCCGGATGCGAACCTCTCCTCCTGGTTTGATATAGTCCAAAACAGTGGTAAAAGCTCATTCCCTATTCTGAAATTCTTCCCTCCACAGAGAGTGGATGGCGATGTTGCTTGTATCTCTCCTCCCCCTGAAGTGATCCAACAAAGTAAGGAAGTCTGGAAGACTACGTTACTTGGTTACTTCTCTGGAAAAGCCTTGCACTTCAAATCTATTGTCTACATTGCACAACGGATTTGGCAACAATTTGGCATCTATCATATTGCAGAGAGTGCAAATGGTTTCTTTCTATTTCGATTCTCTTCTGATGTAAACTTAGAAGAGGTTTTGGCCAGAGGCCCGTGGACATTTAGAGGTAAATCCTTACTTCTCAAACGTTAGCTACCGGGTATGCCATTGGCTAAAGAGACTTTCAATTCTCTCCCGGTTTGGATAAAATTAAGGAACGTCCTTGCTGAATACTGGACCCCTCTAGGGCTCTGTTGGATCAGCAGCGCGGTGGGTAAACCAATTCATCTTGATGCATTCACGGCCAAGATGGACCGTTTGCATTATGCTCGGGTTTACGTTGAAGTCAAGACTGATGCGGTTCTCCCCTCTGAAATTTTCTTAAGTAGATCTGCAAGTGAGGCGGAGCCGTTTGTTGAAGTGGAGGTTGAATTACCTGGTAATCGGGCTAGGGGAGGACATAGCTCTACCCTGGGTCACTCCTGCCCCCAGGGTAGAGATTTGGAGTCCAAAGGGACTCCTGTCACTCCTTCCACGGACAAGCCAATTGAAATTCAGCAGACTGGACCAGGAAACGTGGTCCTAGTGGACGTTGGCCCCAAGTTGGCTCCTTGCCCTTCTGGATTTGACAGAGTTGAGAGGAAAAATGTCCCTCAAGTTTTTATGCCTATGATCAACCACTATCCACAGGATGGTTTGGGTGAGGATGGGATGTCTTCAGTCCCCCGTGTCATCCTTGATCCAACCCCTTATGTGCTTCCATTGAACTTTCAGTTGTATGACAGGCCTCTTGCTGATGCAGAGTCAATTAATTCTCTTGCTCCCTCTTCTTCCCCCAGCCCTCACGCAGGCCCTGCTGATTAGCTAAGAAAAGCTCCTGGCATTGCTTACCATGAAAGGAGACTATTTTCATTTGCCGAGGTGTTGAGATGTGGTCTGGATGCTGCTTCTGAGGGAATTTTGGGTGCTGGTGCTGTCCCTATATCCATTTGGCCGATTTCTGATGCAAACCATATGGAAGCTCTTGGACCAGAGGCTGCTTCTATTATGTTGAAACTGCCTTTTCCAGATTGTGTTGCGGCAGCTGTGGACTCTGTCCCCTCGTGCTTGCCACTAGAACTGGGGTCTGTAGAAGACCCTGCTATTGATTCTACTCTCAGCCCCCTTGATGCCCAGGTTTCCCATCATGATTTAACTCCTGCTTTAGAAGTTGATATTGATAATACTCCCAACTCTATCTCTCGTATCTCAAGGAAGTATTCCTTGGATACCTCCAGCAATGTGGCGCCTGAATCTATTAGCCCCAGAGGCTCTTTAGCTGATTTTTGAGTGGGCCAGACTGCAAACGTTTCCGGGGTGAAATATTCCAGCGCCAAGGATGTGATTGCTATGCAAAATGGTCCATGGAAGCCAGCAAAGTCCCGCAGACAGAGAAAGTCTGCATCCAAAACTCCACGGGATCCTCCGGCACATAGCCTTTTGCCGATTGGGCTTGAGGGTCTAGGGACGGGAAGAAATAGAGGCCTCTCTTGGCTGGGCTCTGATACCTCTGATAATCGTTGCTGGGTCTGCCAGTGATGGACCTTTGGCCTGAACTATGGGCAGTGTGCTGTCCTGAAGCAGTTTGGAACCCTTTTCTGTATTGGATTACTGAATTATAACTCCTGTTTTATGTTCCTATTTATCAGGATTTTGAACTTGTTTTCTTGGCTGGGCTCTGGGAGAGTATCTTGCAAATTTCCTTGTTGAGATTTGTTAATGCTGAATGGAAATAGTGTTATTATGCCTCGTTGGTGATTAGTCAATTGTCAGTTTCTAATGGCATTCCTGGCTAGGTATTGCTATTTTTCTTCATTGATTGAGCAGCTAAATGCTGAGAAAATTTTGCTAATGGTGCAGTAGGCCAAATAACTGGCCCTGCTAACATGCTCCTATTTCTAAGTCAAGGGAGCAGAAGCTGGAAAGGTTGCAGAATCTATTTTGATGTGTTATGAAGTATGGTATATTTCCATGTGTCCGATACCTCCTACTGGATTGTGTTGTGATGGTATGATATGATACCTCATTCTGTAATTTTTGTTGTTGATTTTGCTAGGGGTGGAAATTGGCGATGCCCTGCTGAAGGTTGATGCTGCTGGAAATGTTGATTCTAGCTCTTGGCAGCTTGTTGATGCTGGAGAGCAGCTGCCCCCAATGTGGTGCTGGGCTGAGATCCTTATGGTGCTGGTGTTACAGGCTAATTAACTGACCCTGTTTGATATGCTTTTGTTCTGAGTCAAGGGCCATTTTGCTGTGTTGTGAAGAATGGTATAATGCCATGTGTCCGATACCTCCTGCTGGTTTGTGTTGTGATGGGATGATATGATATCTCTTTCTGCAAATTTTGTTGGAGATTTTGCTGGGGGTGGAAATTGGCGCTACCCCGCTGAAGGTTGATGCTGCTGGAAATCCTGATACTGGCTTTTGGTGGCTTGCTGATGCTGGAGAGCAGTTGATCCCAATGTGGTGCTGGGCTGAGTTGCTGATGGTGCCGATGTCAGTACTATGTCAATGTATTGGTCCATTGCCCGAGATGCTGCATATGGGGTGCTGTCCCTGATCTTTACCATGGCCTGAGGTGTATGCAATTTTTTCCTGTTAAAGACTAAGATGACAGTGACTACTTTAGATGCCGGGTGTGGCCCTGCTATTGTAAGATGATACTAGGAATGCTGAAACTGGCGCATGGCGGCTTGCGGTGCGGTGAGCAGATGCTCTTGATGTGGGTACTGTGTGAAATCTGCTAGTACCAGCTTGGTGTGGATGGCCTGCTGAAATGCTAGAATTGTTGGAAAATCAATTTGCAGGATTCATGGTCTTATGGATTCTGCTACTGTGAAGACCAATGTCTTCATCGCTTTTCAACCAATATGGTCCTTAGCCGAGATGTTGCAGGTGCCGAGGTGACTTTGCTATGCAGACGGTAAAGAACCATGATGCCATAAGGGACTGGTGATTGTATTATGGTGTGGTGCTGAATTTTTTTTAGCTCCTGTTTGTTTTCCTTGCCTTTTAGAATTTTCAAGATGATTTCTAGTTTTTATGATTGGTATTATGTTATTTCAAGACTTGCATCTTGGTGGCAATGGGCTACCCCTACTACTATGCTCTTCCTCCAAGTCGGTATAACACTTGGACTAGAACATAGGTGTTGTAACTTTCTTTTCCTTTTTAATGCACTTTATTTACTTACCAAAAAAAAAGAAGACACGAGACTTGCTTTTTAGTTCTTAATTTGGTGTTCGGGGTTAGCTCTCGCGTTTATGACTTTATTCCAAGTCGGAAAAATATTTGGAGTTAAATTATAGGTTGTATAAATTTTTTTTTAATACAATTTAATTACTTACCAAAAAAATTATTCGTAGTTAAAAAATTAATCAAAGTTACACAATAGAAATAAGGTAAACCCATATATTTTAAGGTCTAATATAAGGTCCTGAATGAATGATTATTCTTAGGCTAGGCGTAAATTGGAGCAACATTATTAACTATTTAAGGTTTTAAGCTAAGTCGGAGTAGTTAATAAGTTTGGTTTGCTTTCAAACTTGGTAGATTTAGAATTCTGATAGAACGAACTAGGTAATAAAAACAGAACGATTCAAATGCTTAAGATCTTCTGGGATAAACATTTAACCGAGGAGTGACTTTGGAACACTAGGAAGGAACTGGAAAGATTACGTCCGATTAAGGAATTTCAGGGTTCGTTAAATTTTCAGGACGAAATTTTTATAAGTGGGGGAGAATGTGACATCCCGAAATATTTTTTATCCGATTAAATTGAGATAATGTATTATATTCAGTAATTTTGGATAATTTGGGTGTGATAGAAAATTAATTTAATATTATAAAAATTTTGGAAAAATAATTGGATTTGTTGGGCCGATGTTCGGAGTGTGCCCGTTCGATCGCTCGGGTATTCATTCAAATTTCAGGATTAAAAGAAAACGTAATATATATATATATATATATATAATAATAATAACAAATGAAAACAGAGAAGCAGGAAGAATCAAGAGCGAAGGCGTCGGAAAGGGTTCGGGGGAGAGAAAGAGAGGGGGGAGAACGGTGCAGGTGCCGGCATTGGCAGCGCATGGGTTAGCAGCAGTTGGCAATGGCCGTGCATGGCGGTGGCCGGCTGGCGTGGCAAGTGGAGCAGCGGCAGCAGCCGCGGAGCCTGGCGAGAGGAGGATGTGCGCAAAGGAGAAGAGGAGAAAATGGAGGCCTTTGGGTCCAATTCCGAGCTCGAGGTAATTGGAGAAAACGTAGAGCACGTTGAGGCAAGTGTTTTCATACTCACTATTTGTTCTCTCTCAATTTTTATTCGTTTTTCATCGGATATTTTCGTCTTAATACTCACCCAAAACATGAAAAATATATTACCCATGCTTAGTGATCAATAAATATGTAGTTTATTGTCCGTTTTGATCCCTGATTCATCCGAATGGATTTCGCTAAACCCTAACCCCACATCCAATTGGAGGTGTCGTAGTCCCCATAATGCTGCTGGCTGAAGCTAGTGCCTTCACATAGCTGATAACTCTGGCTGTGAGTGTTGACTATGGTGAAGTTATGTATCAAATTCTGCGATGCTGGTTCTCTTGCTTCCCCTTTAGCAGTTGTTGCCTAAAATAAAGCTAGGTCTTTGCTTTCGTTTAGTTATCTAGTGTTAAGTGATGCCGTATGATGATCGAGGAGATCCTCCAGCTGAAAATAGCTTGATATAGAGCTGTAATCCTATCTCTTGCTAGCCGGGTTGCTGATGCTGCAGTGAGCCTTGTTGATCCCCTTGGAGTTGGGCTGCTGACTTTTGCTGGAACCCAGCATACTCAATGACAAATAACGATACTCTTATCGGCTGCTGATTTCAAGTGTGAGTATTGAAGGTGTGATGCAGTTTCTTTTTTTGCTGAATAGTGGTGTGCGGCTATGAGTTTGGACTGGTTTACCTTCCGTGGTGCTGAAGTGATTCGGAGCTGTGGCAGGCTACAGAGCTGTCCATGGACTTGCTGATGCCCAGCTGGCTGCTGAACATGTGATGTTGCAGCGTCTAATGTATTTTGGCCCATGATGTGGTGGACTAATATGCATTGACTCAATTGTTGATTATGGCAGCCTGATGATTTTGTTGGTGGCTCCCGGTTGGCTGTCAATCAACCATCCGGATAGGTGTTGTTTTGTGGCCGGTTCAGATGTCATCAACCATAGCTGGTTTTTTTTCCTTGTTGTTTTTCTATTGGACTCATGAATTGTTTCATGGTAGCGCTTGAGGAATGCCCCATCATTTATGCTCGATCCCCAGGTCGGCAAAACACTTGGTGTTAGAACATAATTTATTGTACTTTCTTTTATTATTAATTCAAATTAATTACTTACCAAAAAAAACCTCACCTCCAATTCGGGATACCTATTTTCCCCTCCGTATTTTGTTAAATGGACCTCAAAATATGGATTACCATATCCCAATTATGTATCTATGTCGACCAGACGTCCGATCTCACAAAAATCAACCCATATGCAGCGTCGGGAGCTCTAAATTCCCCATGACACTGTTCACCAGGCGTGAACAAATAAATTTGCATGCTTCCACCTCCGTATTATGTTAAATTGACCTCAAAATATGAATCACCACATCCCAATTATGCTTACAGATCAACTGGACATCCGATTTCACAAGTTACGATCCATTCGCAGCATCTAAGAGCTCTAAATAGCCCATGTACTGTTCATCTAGGAATTAAATGGGAAATTTCCATGCTTTTACTCCATTTAATTTTTTATGAAATTCTCTTTTAATTGTTTAAGTGTAAATGCAAGCTTCGGAACGTGTGTATAAGCTCTGTTTGCTAGAGCAATGTGTCCGGAGAACCCCAAAGTGAATTCCGTCTAATGTGGTAAGAAATTTCTCTCTTCTCTACGAATTATAATATCTATGCATGTGAATCGAATTGTCAAAATGCTTAAGTCCAAGGAAAGATATGAATCGTACAAATAATTAAAGGAAAATCCACAATGTATGATATGATTGAATTGATCTCTCAAATGGAGATATTGCGAATGAATTATCTTAAGGAAAGATAATAATCATACATGTGATCAGAGAGGAGTTCACAATATAATATGTGAATGATTGAATCTCCCGAATGGAGATAATGTGGATCTAATTGGATATAGTGGACTTTACCTCAAATGAAAATGAATAATGAAACTAGGACTATGGAGTCTGCTACGATAGGTGTTATTCTTGGACATGACATGGGTATCATAGTTTAGACTCAAGGTTTACTCTGGCTAAGTAGCCTGTCTGCCTATTGAAGCGGATACTCTTGTCAACTCTTAGGATATTACCGTGGAATGACGATGACTGCCTCTGGACCGTGGGAGGGAAACGGTAGTAGGTGACCCCACTACACCACGTGGTGACGGGCCTATGTTGGCCAATGGATGCCTATGTTGGCAGATCGTTGATGGACGTTGATTATGTCATATGACCTTAGATCATGGGGGTTGTCATGATCTATTTCTTGTCCTCCCGCACCTTTTGTTAGTAAGACCTATTGACTCTAATCCGTAAAGATTAATGAAAATAATGAAAATGTATAAAACGTAACTAGTGTAAACATGAGACCTAGGCGATCCCAGATGTCCCCTTTCCTCTTATGTTTCCTTTTTATTGAAATGATATGTCTCCCCCATCCATTTATCATTTTCACTATTTATCTGCCTGTTGATAATGATGTATGATTACATTTGTTGAGCTGTATGCTCATCCTTGCTATTTCTCCTTCCAGATGAGAGTATTGAGCAAACACTCGGTTAGTTAGAGCAAGGAGAGGGATTTGCATTAGGAGATTAGTTAGACATCGAAGGCTTAGAGATTTAGATATGTTTAATGTAATAGAATGCAAATAGTCGAGTTAGATTAATGTGGTGTGTAATATTATGGCTTGTTATTATTTTATGGTTATTGTTATGCTTCCACAGGTTTCTAGATCTAGTTCTACTTCCGCATTAATATTGGATGTTTTGAATTTTGTTTAGGCCTAAATGGCATCTCTCTTAGATCCAACATATAAATGCAAGTGTGCTGTGTTGGAGCCATGAATAGCATAGCAATGTGGATCCTGTGTATGTGTTGTGGTCATGAAAATGTCGAAGGTGGATATTTATATGGTTGTACAGGTTCAAATTGACAGGTTATATTTTTTATTTTCGTCTACTTGTAAAGGAAACTCTACCTAATTTTCTACAGAAATTTATAATATGGGCATTATTCATGTGTTTTTTCTTACGGAGGTTATTTAAGAAAAATAACTCTGTCCATCATAATATGCTTGTGACGGAACGGATTTTTTTTTTCCTCAAAAGCTTCCGTCAAACACATAACATAATTAACGATCTAATTAAGGCAACACTTCTGCAGAAATTTCGGCAGAGTCTCCTTTGTAACTGGATGAAAACCCAAAAATACAAACCTGTAATATTCATCCATAACAAGCACACAACTATCCATCATTCATAATTCCTACAACAATCATTCACAGGATCCTATGTGCCATCCATGGCACAAATCCATCAAAGCAATTACTATTCTAACAGATAATTAACGAGATGCCATCTAGGACCTGCACAAGAAATCCAGAGTATAGCGGAAGTACACTACAACCTGCAGAAGCATAGCATATTCTCTTTTACTATCATACATACATTTCACATGCTTTTATACAAAATTCCACATGTTCTATAACATCAGGGACCAAAAGAGCAGTATATAAAAATCATATTTCTAGCTAAGCCTTTACATCAACAGGCTCCTCCAAAATAGCTTCAATATGCGGCCGTCCTCAAAAGTCTTCAAGCAACTCTTCTCTGTTTACTCTTTTTCGTCGGGTAAAAGCTCTACTGTCTCATCTGGAGGGGGGGAAAACACTAAAACAGTGAGCCGAGGCCCAGCAAGGTACATGCTTATGAACTGTAAAACGATTATGCCAAAACGATCATATAACCATGTAAAACCATAATGTTTAATCAAACATCATCTGAAAAGGAACTGTAAAGACATGTTATAACGATATTAAATCTCATGCTTCATAAATCATATCACTATAGGCTGTAAAACTATAACTATAAACTTTACTGATGCATGGTAAAACCGAAAATGGTACTTTATACTATTCACTATCATCTTTTCATTCGATAATACTCTGTCATCTTTTCACTGTATACGTTTCATTATCATCTTTTCACTGTATACGTTTCATTATCATCTTTTCACTGTATACGTTTCAGTATTATCTTTTCATCCGATAATACTCTGTCATCTTTTCACTGTATACGTTTCAGTATTATCTTTTCATCCGATAATACTCTGTCATCTTTTCTTTTCAATGATACATTTCATCTTTTTTTCGTGACATATCTTAACACCTTCGGACCCTGCCAGTGTACCCTACTAGCGGAAGGGGTGAATGATCGAGATAGATTGTGTTCAGTCCACACAATCCAAGGCCTATCATGTCATATCATATCATGTATATCCCATCCCAGGGATATACGTAGTGTGTGCCACCCGAAGGTCGGCCTATGTTCCTCGGCTTAACGCCCTTGAGGACAGGGCGGACCATGAATCGCTCCATGGACAGAGCTATCATCGATTACCACCGTAAGTTCTAAGGCCTCACCCAAGAACTTACCCGGATATAGTCGATCTCGGGTCCCAAAATAAGCAGAACGGAAATCATCTCTTTATCGAAAATCCCATTTTCGAAATCAAACTTTCACAACACAATTTCAGCACTTCTTTAAATTTACATGGAAATTTTGTCGGTATACGTTCGTACATATTTTCGAAAACAAACTATACGGGAAGCTTCATTTCGATGTCAATTAACTTTCATATAATAGAAGCTATAATTAAAACTCATCAAAACCTCTTCATTTTCGTACATGGGGCTTCGCCAAAACCTTTGAACTCAAATCGGTCTCTTATTTGCACATATTTCATGAAATTAATGTCATAGATGCCATGCATATACATTAAATCATGCAATTTACTCAAACTACACCACATTTTCGAGCTAGGGTTTCATCACATACTTTTCAAGACAAATTGAATACTATTTTCATGTTTATTCACGAAATCGAAACCAAAACTTGCAATAAACATGGATAATCATGAAATCTAACCGACTAAGCGAAGGAAATATACTTCATGTACTTCGATGATGTAACATCAACATTTTAGAGCATTTTCATCGGTTTTAAAGCATGAGAAATCGGTACAGTGAAAAACAGCGTCCGAAGTACACTTGCCTGAGCTCGCTCTACAATTATTTTACCCGGATCGGATCGGAACGGTGGTCTATCCCCTTTCTTCCTCTTCGTGCTTGTTGTTGTGCCTCAACTTTCTCTCTCTACAAACATATATCATTTAATCGGCATTTAAACAATGAATTATTACACAATATCGTCCGATATTTTCAGAAGAGTAGTACCCATGTCAGTACACGTGAACAGTGCACACGTGCACGAATCGGTTGATTCTCGGAATTTTGGACATCCAACGGGTAATCTATGGAACCCGAGGCATGGGTAACTATAATCTCAAATCAATTTATACATTTAACTTCAAATAGAAGCTCAAACGGTGTCCGGGCGCGGGTCAAGGGCTTCGCGAACGAAAATCCCTAAATAACCACAATTTCGAATACCCAACCAACAAATTAACTTACCCAAGTCATACATAATCATAATCTAGTCTTAATTAAATCAAAAGCCCCAAGAATCAGAGCCCGAAACCACCCGGGCGCGGGTTTAGGCTTCGCGAACGGGAATTCACATAATTTCACCAAATCGGGCACCCAATCGACAAAATAACTTACCTAGGGTGTGGGTATTGGTATTCTAGTCTCAATTTATACAAAAGCCCCAAATATCGAGGGCCGGAATACACCCGATTGTACGTGAACAGTACACGTGCGTGGGTGAGGGTTTGCGTCTTCCGAAACCGAACTTAGACTATAAATTAGGTCTCCAAATTAATATATATTCATGCTTAGATTATAGGAAGCAATAAACACAAATTTAATCGGGTATCGGAACGAGGGTACCCGAAGAAAATAAAGCAAAAGTGCACGAAAATGAAAAACGAGGGTATGAGGTTTCTTGCCTCGACGTGCTCTACAACTTTCCCAACTAGCTCGAGCTCGGAATCGGACCCGAAGGCCTCCATTTCCCCCCCTTTTCCTTCGCGTGCTCCTTCTCCCACCGGGCTCCCACGAGCACTGCCGCCGCTCCACCGCGGCCCCCGGCCGGCCACCAGCTCGCACGGCCGTCACCGGCCGCTGCCGACCCCTGCGCCACCGGCGCCGACGCCGTCCGCCCCTCTCTCTCACCAACGAACCCTAACCCTCGCCCCTCTCTCTCTCTTCGCAAACCCTTTCTCCCAATTCTGCCTCCCGATTTCCCCTCTCCCTGCTTTTTATTATCATTATTATTATTATTATTATTATTATTATATATTTATATATATATATATATTACGTTTCTTTTAATCTTAAACTTTAATTCGACACTCGAACGATAGAATGGGCACACTCCGGCACTGACCCATCAATTCCGAATATTCTCTCAAAATTTTGTAATGTTAAATTAATTTTTTTCTCACATCCGAATTACCCAAAATCACCAAAAATAATAAACAATTTCAATTTAATCCAATAAAAATATTTCAGGATTTCGGGATGTTACAATGCTACTAAATTTTTTCTTGCTGTATAACCAAGATTGCCCCATAAGCAAAGGATAAAATGCATACTTCATTATCCTTCTTAAAATAGAACTTGTAATGAACAAGTTGATCATCCTTAGAGAGAAATTCCACCTCTACAAAGCTTGAGTTCCAACTAACCCAAATACAATCAATAGAAATATCAGAATAATCTATTATCTATTGTCATTGCATTTGTGGTCCCTGGTTTCAACAATTCCATAGTTCTACACAGAGAAAAGATAATAAACTATCAAACTTTATGGATTTCAACCTTACCATGGCTACTCGAGTTGAGCTGGAATAATTTCAGGAGAAGCGGCACTAAGGGCAACAGCATCTTGAGTAGGAGATTGCCTGGTTGGGCACATTTCCTAGTCTGCAAGCTTTATCAGGTTGTTAAACCAGGATGCAGATCCATCATATGCACTCCAAGTAGCAACCAGAGATGGGGTTGAATAGGGGAACTTGCTCGGGTAATTACCAGGCTTCATCTTAAATTTATTCGCACCAGATGCCGCATTGTGAGTCCTAAGGGGGTGTCTCCAATTCTGGTATCCAATTTGTTGATAGAACCTAACCCTATTGCCTTTTGTTAGCCTATTATGTTTCCATCAGGAAACCATCATCATATATCGGATTCCACAAATCTCAGTCTATTTGTTTATTTCCTGCATCATTAATCAGGCTAGTTGTGATTATCCCAGCATTAGTTCTTCATTAATCCTGGGAAAAAGATAATCTACCTATGACCCAGTGGCTGCGCTTTTTGAATCACAAGCCCCCATGGGAGTGTGCATTATTGAAATCTAGTGATTTGCACAAAGGTGATCAATATATGACTAATCCATCAAAGGCTTACTCTCCATAATTGATTGCATCTTTGTGGGGATTGCCATGTTAGGATCACGTACCTGTTGAGAGGCCATAAGAGAATCCCCTAGTCTAACCATACTAAACCCTGCTTCATCACACTTAAGGGTATCAAATAAGTTTGAAATTGGCACAGCAAGAGTTTTAGCCAATTTTTTCTTAAGCTACAAATTTTGGTCTCTTTACCTTGGTTCTGGCTAAACAGCATTAGGGTGGAGTATTGGCAAAAATTGTCCTATAATATGATAAGTGATCTTTGGAATACAAGACATCGTAGTTGTTGATAGTTATCAGATCACATTGATTCTCATTATCCACGGTATATCACCTCCATACTTACACTGTTTGTAATGGAGAAGATCCTAATTCTTATAGGACTCTCCATCAAATATATGCAGAACAAAATCCATAAATTGAGGACCTTAAATTTCTACAAAAATTTTGACAGAGTCTATAAGAATTTGGGTAGAATTTTATATGTATCCAAACTAGAACCAAATGTACAACCTGAATAACTTACCAAAAAAAAAAGATGTACAACCTATATATATATATAACCTGTATAAGTACACAACTAATTAAATACCACAAGTTCTCCTACAACATACATTCACAAGATCTCAAGGTCATCCATAGCATTTTTCAACAATCCTAACTATTATACTAGAATCATATGAGAGATGCCTGCAAGGACCTGTACCAAAACCAGAAAATATATAGCGGAAGCATCTATATGCTTAACAAAAACCTATGAAAGCATAAATATAGTTCTAACAAAATATAATACATATCATAACCATTTATACATACTCCTCCTACAAGATTAAGATATTTACAAATACATTATCACAATCCCAAGTCTTCAGAAACTCCAAGGCTCTAGAATTTCCTTGTTAGCTCTAACTATGCCTAATTATCTTATATCGCCTCTATAGCCTTATCTGGAGGGAGAAATAAAATAGTGAGTCAAAATCCAATAAGGTACTAAAATATGTAGAATATAATTGTGACGGAACGGATTTTTTTTTTCAAAAGCTTCCGTCAAGACAAGATTAGGGATAACTTATAAGCACACAACTAGCAATCATTCACAAATCTTCCTACAACAAGCATGCACAGGATCACATGTGCCATCCATGGCATAAATCTACAAAAAAAATGTTAACTATACTAACAGTTCAATAACGAGATGCCGTCTAGGACCTGTACAGTATATCCAAATGTTTAGAGTGGAAGCTAAACTAATAACCTGCAGAAGTATAGTTTTTTCTTTTTACTATCATACACATCATATGCATTCTATACAAAATCCACATGTGCATGGTCATCCATAGACACAATATTAGTATACAAAATCACAAGGTCAGCTAAGTCTCTACGTCAACAGGCTCTCCCAAAATAGCTCCAAAAAGCTTTAGGTCCTCAAAAGTCTTCAGAATTTCCTTCGATCACTCTTTCTCATCGGGCACTAACTCTACTGTCTCATCTGGAGGGGGAAAAATAATAAAACTGTGAGCCGGGACTCAGCAAGGTACATGCATATGAACGGTAAAATAATGATGCAGAACGGTCATGTAACTGTGCAGAAACAGAACTATTAAATTGTAATCGGTAAGCTGTAAGCGGTAACTGAAATTAGTACACTGTAAGCTATAAACGATACTCTGTAAACTGTGAATAGTAAACTATAATCGGTAACTGTAGACTGTATGCTATAATCTGTAAAACTTGTAAACGGTAACTGTAAACGGTACACTATAAACTGTATTATATCATAACGGTAACAGACCCTGCCAGTATACCCTACTAGCTGAGGGAGCAAATAATCGAGGATAGATTGTGTTCAGTCTACACAATCCAAGGCCTATGACTGTAACATGTGTATCCCATCCCGAGGGATCTGTACTGTATGCCACCCGAAGGTAGGCCGGTAACTGTGGTTCCTTCTAATTTTAACGCCCCAAGGAAGGGCGGACCACAAATAACTCCATGGACAAAGTTATCCTCGATTACCACCATAAAGTCCTAAGGCATGCCAGAGAACCTATCCGGACTGTAGTCAGTCCCGGGTCTTAAATAACAATAATAGAAATAACCTCTTTATTAAAAACCTTCTTTCACAATCAAAGTTTTACAATTTATTTTCAGTTTTACTTCAACGGTGCATGAAATTTTCATCAGTATAAGCCCGTGCAAATTTTCAAAAACAAATTATATCGGGAGCTTCTCTTCAATATCAATTAACTTTCATATAACTGGAGCTATGGTTAAAAATCACTAAAACCCCTTCATTTTTGTACTTAGTGCTTCGTCAAAACCTTCGGACTCAAATCGATCTCTAAACATGTGCTTATTCATGAAATAAATGCCATAAATCCATGCATATACATTAAATCATGTAATTTACTCAAAACTTCACAATATTTTCGAGCTAGGGTTTCATCACATATTTTCGGAAGCAAATCGAACACTATTTACATGCTTATTCACGAAATTGAGGCCAAAACTTGCAATAAACATGGATAAACACAAAATTTAACCGAATAATCGAAGGAAACATGCTTCATTTACTTTAAACATGCATTAATATCATTTTAGAACATCTTTATCAACTTTAAAGTGAGAGGAAATGGTAAAAATGAAAAACAACGTCCGAAGTGCACTTGCCTTGGCCCAATCTACCGTTATTTTTACCGGGAGTGGATTGGAACAAGTGATTCTCCTTTTTCCTCTTCTGTTCTTCCTCTTCTTCATTCGTGTCTCTTCTCTTTCTCTCCCACTTTCTTTTTCTCCTTCTATTTATAATAAAACGAAATCAGAACGTAGGAAAAAGTCAGGGCCGTGCTCGAGCGCGCCTCAAGCGCTCAACGAGCTGGGCATATTCTGTTATTCATGCTCGAGCAACCAGAGGGCGCGCGGTGAGCGGGGCAGCTACTGGATTTTGTGCTCGCTGCAGCGCCTCGGGTGCACAGCAGGCGCCACACGACTGCTTGCTGAACTCGGATATTTTTTCAACATTTTACTTTCAACCATCATTTTTCACTATATGTTTGGCCTCTTAATGATACTCATCGTTTTAATTACTTCCAATTTTTACGCTTTTCGGTTCCGGGGCCTCACACCCTCCCCTACATAAAGAAATTTTGTCCTCGAAATCAAATAAACTACATACCTCGTGAGAATAAGTGGGGATACTTGCTTCGGATCTCTTCTTCGCGTTCCCAAGTGGCCTCCTCCGGTGAATGATTTCTCCAAAGCACTTTCACCAGGGGGATGGTCTTCATTCGCAACTTCTGATCCTTTCGGTCTACAATTTGCAGTGGTTCCTCAATGTAGGACAAATCATTGTCAATAGACAAAGATCCGTAGTCAATCACGTGCGCTGGATCATGGACGTACTTTTGAAGCATCGATACATGAAACACATAATGTACGCCCGTCAGATTAGGTGGTAACGCCAACCTATAGGCCACCTCCCCGTTCCTTTCCAAAATCTCAAAAGGGCCAATGAACCATAGCTTCAGTTTTCCCTTCACTCCAAACCAGAACGTTCCCTTAGATGGCGAGACCTTCAGAAACACACGATCTCCTACCTCGAAACTCAATTCTATCCTTCGCCTATTCGTATAGCTTTTCTGTCGGCTCTAAGCAACCTTCAAATTATCGTGAATCACCTTAATCTTCTTTGTTGTTTCTTTCACAATCTTCGGACCCAAAATCCTTTTGTGTCCAGTCTCCTCCCAGTGAATTGGCGACCTACACTTTCTCCCATACAATGCCTCAAAAGGTGCCATGCCGATACTAGTTTGATAGCTGTTATTATAAGTGAATTCAGCTAGTGTCAGATAAGTATCCCAAGTTCCTTTCATCTCCAAAACAGAGGCCCTCAACATATCCTCAAGAATCTGAATGGTACGCTCAGATTGGCCATCAGTCTAGGGGTGATACGCAGTACTGAACTTCAACTCTGTCCTCAACTCCTTATGCAAGCTCTCCCAAAACCTCGAGACAAAACATGGATCTCTATCAGACACAATGGAGGCAGGAACTTCATGAAGCCTCACGATCTCATTTACATACAACTGAGCCAACCTATCACGTGAATAGGTCATCCTGATTGCCAAGAAGTGGGCTGATTTCGTCAACCGATCAACTATAACCCACACGGCGTCATGATTCCTAGGAGTCCTTGGCAAACCCGATACAAAGTCCATAGCAATGTCCTCCCATTTCCAGCTCGGGATTGGCATTGGCTGTAACAATCCAGAAGGCTTCCTCCTTTCAGCCTTCAGTTGCTGACATACCAGACATTTCTTCACGTAAGCCATGATGTCTTTCTTTATATTTCTCCACCAGAAGGTTTTCTTCAGATCCTGATACATTTTATTCATTTTCGGGTGGATTGTATACCGAGACCGGTGAGCCTCCTTCAGAATCTTCTCCTTCAACCCTTTATCATTTGGTACGCATAATTTGTCTCTAAACCTTAACACACCATCAGCCCAAACGTTGAAATCAGCTCGAGACTCTTTACTCAAATCACCAACAATATCCATGACGAATGGATCATTTACCTGCTTCTCTTTAACTTCACTAACTACCTTCGGTTGAATCTGAAAGTACGATAGGAGCATTCTATCACCTTTAGCATAATGTTGGATATTACACTGCTTCAGATAATCCAACATCTCCATCTGTTTGACCTGTAGGTGCACCACATAACCTGATCGGCAACTCAATGCGTCTGCTACAATATTGGCTTTTTCTGGCTTGTACTGTATCTCGCAGTCATAGTCTTTCAAGAAATCGAGCCATCTCCTTTGCCTCATGTTAAGTTCCTTTTGCGAAAACAGGTACTTCAAACTTTTGTGATCTGAATACACAAGGAACCTCTCACCATATAAATAATGTCTCCAAATTTTCAATGGAAAGACTACAGCAGCAAGTTCGAGGTCATGAGTAGGGTAATTTTTCTCATGCACCTTCAATTGCCTAGATCCATATGCCACGACTTTACCGTACTGCATCAATACACATCCTAGACCCGCCTTAGAGGCGTCGCAGTACACCTCAAAGCCTCCTGAACCTTCCGAAATGATCAACACTAGAGCGGTAGTCAAACGATCCTTTAACTCCGAAAGCTTAGATCACACTCCTCTGTCCACACAAACCTAGCCTCTTTCTTCAACAATCGAGTCAGAGGCAAAGCAATCTGTGAGAAATTCTCTACAAAACGTCTGTAATATCCTGTCATGCCTAGAAAGCTCCTAACCGTAGTCACAGAAGCCGGTTTGCTCCAGTTTGTAACAGCCTCTACTTTCCTGGGATCCACAAAAATGCCACCATCAGAAATTACATGCCCCAAAAACATCACCTTCTCGAGCCAAAACTCACACTTACCCAACTTGGCATACAGTTTTTCCTCACGGAGCACTTGAAGTACCTTCCTCAAATGAATTTTGTGCTCCTCATAATCCTTTGAATATATCAAGATATCATCAATGAATACTGCCACAAATTTATCCAGGTACGGCCTAAAAACCCTATTCATCAAATCCATAAAAGTAGCTGGAGCATTTGTAAGGCCGAAAGCCATAACAAGAAACTCATAGTGGCCATAACGTGTCTGAAAAGCTATTTTAGCCACATCCTCCGACTTGATCCTCAATTGGTAATAACCGGACCTCAAATCAATCTTTGAAAACACTCGAGATCCTTAAAACTGATCAAATAAATCATCAATGTGCGGTAGAGGGTATTTATTTTTAATCGTGATCTTATTCAACTCACAATAGTCAACACACAACCGCAAAGACCCATCTTTCTTCCTTATGAACAACATCGGTGCACCCCAAGGAGATACACTCAGTCTGATAAAACCCTTGTCTAACAGCTCCTGCAATTGCAACTTCAACTCCTTCAACTTAGCCGGAGCCATACGATAGGGGTATTTAGAAACTGGGCTAACACCAGGAACAATAACAATCTCAAACTCAATTTCCCGATGTGGAGGCAATCCAGGTAACTCCTCTGGATATACGTCCTCAAAGTCACAAACAACCAAGATGTCCTTAGCAGGCACACTATGACTCCCTGTAGTATAGGCATATGCCAAGTAAGCTCTACATCCACTTCTCATCAAATGCTTAGCATGTAAAGTAGAGATCAACACAGGCACCCCCTTTTTCTTAATGCCCTGAAAGAAAAAGGGCTCCATTTCAGGAATATTAAAACAAACCCACTTCAGAAAACAGTCAATACTGGTATGGTATTTAGCTAGCCAGTCCATCCCTAGAATCACGTCAAAATCACCCATGTCCAACAACACTAAGTCTACAACCAAACGGTTCCCATTCACCTCAACTATACACCCCGAATACATAACATCCGTAATCACAGAGGATCCAATGGGAGTACACACAGATAATTCACAATCCAAAATACACAGGACAGATACAATACAACATGCAAATCACGGGGAAACAAAGGAATGGGTAGACTCCGAGTCAAATAATATGGATGCAGAAACTCCACAAATCGAAAGGGTTCCTTCCACAACATTCGGAGACTCCTTCAGATCCTAAACAGCCACCGCAAAGCCTTTGCCGAGATAGTTGGCTTCTTTCCTTCTAGCCTTGGAGGTATCGCACAGTCCATGTATAGGTGGCCATGCTGCCCACATCTAAAGCACGCTCCCGACAACTTATGGCATGCTTGTCCCGGATGTTTCCTCCCACAGAAGGTATAGTCTTCAGCCGACGCTCTAGTACTGATTACTGACTGAGTCGGTACTATACTCTTTCCCTTATCAGCCGCCCTAGTCTTCTTGGATGGTCCAGAAGACCCCACGGTAGATCCGGTACTCACTCCCGCTCGGCTAGCAGTCCTCTTTACATAGAACCTCTCCGTTTCTGCTTCCTTCTCATAAATCACCGCTCTGTCCAAAGTCTCGGCATAAGTTTGGAGTTTTAAAATAGACAATAACTTTCTAATGTCATCCCGTAGCCCTTGCAGGAACTTCTTCGCTTTCCTCTGCTCATCCTCTACATAGAAAGTTGCAAAATAGGACAACTTCGTGAACCTAGCATCATACTCTTTGACCGTCATGTTCCCTTGTCTCAATCTCATAAATTCTTGCTCCTTCTGATCTCGGAGACTGGATGGGAAGTACTTTTCCAGAAATACATCCTCAAATATCTCCCAGGTAATGGCATCATTAGGCACTCCCATCGCCCTTTTTTGCATATCCCACCAACTCTCAGCTTCACCTTCCAGCTTGTACGCCGCAAAGGTGACCTTTTCGCGATCGATACAGCCAAGCACAGCAAATATCTTCTTCATCCTTTTCAACCACACGTCTGCTTCATCCGGATTCGGCTATCCCAAGAAGCCCGGTGCTCATTCAGCTGTGAATCTATCATATGTCATAGGACCAAGAAGTGTCGGAGCTGGCTTAGGTGCAGGAATCGGAGCCATGTGCTTTTGCTCGACAGATTTTACTACATTGGTCATCTTCTCCAATAGATCAATGTAAGCGGCCTCTCTATCATAGGGCGTGCTAGCGCCACCGCGGTCATTCCTTCTACCTTTTCTACTTGCCATCCTATAATCAAGGCAAACACAAGGCTATAAGGACAAGGATCCAATGGAATGAGAAAGAAATATTCAATAGTTTTATGGAATTTCCAACCTAGCCTAAGAACCAATCTCTTAAGGGTCTTAGTTGTCTTAACTTTCTCAACTTATTCCTATGGAAATTCTATTAAGAGATTCAAACCTATGCTTTCGTTTTTCGATCAATTAATTCTTAAGGCATCTCAACTCTCTAATACCAAATGTGCCGGAACGGACTTTTTTTTTCAAAAACTTCGGTCAAGACAAGATTAGGGATAACTTATAAGCACACAACTAGCAATCATTCACAAATCTTCCTACAACAAGTATACACAGGATCACATGTGCCATCCATGGCATAAATCTACAAAAAAACATTAGCTACACTAACAGTTCAATAACGAGATGCCGTCTAGGACCTGTATAGTATATCCAAAAGTTTAGAGCGGAAGCTAAACTAATAACCTGCAGAAGCATAGTTTTTCCTTTTTACTATCATACACATCATATTCATTCTGTACAAAATCCACATGTGCACGGACATCCATAGACACAAGATCAATATACAAAATCACAAGGTCAGCTAAGTCTCTACGTCAACAAGCTCTCCAAAAATAGCTCCAAAAATATGCAAGGTACATGCATATGAACAGTAAAATAATGATGGAGAACGGTGATGTAGTCGGAGCCTAACAAGGTAATGCATATGAACTGTAAAATAATGATAGGTAAGGTAAGTTGTAAAAATTGTTAATGAAAAATCGATAAACTATAAGCTATAAACGATACTCGTAAGAAAACGTGACCCTATAAAGTAAACTATAATCGTAATCAGAGACGGTATGCCGTAATCGGTAAAACTTGTAAACGGTACACTATAAACTGTAACAAGTCATAACGGTAACAGACCCTGCCAGTATACCCAACTAGTTGAGGGGGCGAATACTCGAGGATAGATTGTGTTCAGTCCATACGATCCAAGGCCTATGACTGTAACATGTGTATCCCATCCCGAGGGATCTATACTGTATGCCACCTGAAGGTAGGCCGGTAACTGTGGTTCCTCCTGATTTTAACGCCCCGAGGAAGGGCGGACCACAAATAACTCCATGGACAGAGTTATCCTCAGTTACCACCATAAAGTCCTAAGGCATGCTAGAGAACCTATCCAGACTGTAAGTCCCGGGTCTTAAATAACAGTAATGGAAATAACCTCTTTATTAAAAACCTTCTTTCAAAATCATAGTTTTACAATTTACTTTCAGGTTTACTTCAACGGTGCATGAAATTTTTATCAGTGTAAGCCCGTGCAAATTTTCATAAACAAATTATACAGGGAGCTTCTCTTCAATATCAATTAACTTTTATATAACTGGAGCTATGGTTAAAAATCACTAAAACCCCTTCATTTTCGTACTTAGTGCTTTGCCAAAACCTTCGGACTCAAATCAATTTCTAAACATGTGCTTATTCATGAAATAAATGCCATAAATCCATGCATATACATTAAATCATGTAATTTACTCAAACTTCACAATATTTTTGAGCTAGGGTTTCATCACATATTTTCGGAAGCAAATCGAACACTATTTACATGCTTATTCATGAAATTGAAGCCAAAACTTGCAATAAACATGGATAAACACAAAATTTAACCAAATAATCGAAGGAAACATGTTTCATTTACTTTAAACATGCATCAATATCATTTTGGAACATCTTTATCAACTTTAAAGCAAGAGGAAACGGTAAAAACGAAAAACAATGTCTGAAGTACACTTGCCTTGGCCCGATCTACCGTTATTTTTACCGGGAGTGGATTGGAATAAGTGATTCTCCTTTTTCCTCTTCTGTTCTTCCTCTTCTTCGTTCGTGCCTCTTCTCTTTCTCTCCCACTTTCCTTTTCTCCTTCTATTTATAATAAAACGAAATCAGAACGCGGGCAAAAGTCGGGGCTGCGTTCGAGCGCACCTCGAGCACTCAACGAGCGGCCATATTCTGTTATTCATGCTCGATCGGCCAGCGGGCGCGCGTTGAGCGGGCTACATTCTGCTAAACGAGCTCAGGCGCCCAACGGTGCGCAGCGAGTGGGCCAGCCACTGGATTTTGCACTCGCTACAGCGCCTCGGGCACACAGTAGGTGCCACACGGCTGCTTGCTGAACTCGGATATTTTTCCAACCTTTTACTTTCAACCATCATTTTTCACTATATGTTTGGCCTCTTAAGGATACTCATCGTCTTAATTACTTCCAATTTTTATGCTTTTTGGTTTCGGGGCCTCACAATAATATTCTCATACAGAACATAATGCAGTAAAGCGGATACAGTTACATATAAAGTATAAATGTGATAAAGCAATGATTACAGAAATATTAGTAGAATATAAATATAGATCATAGAAAATTGTCAAAGAATAGGAACATATACGAGAAGCATGAGAAAAGTATAATTCAACATGAATAGGTCTCGATAATTATTATTTATGCTTTCATGCAAAACATTTTTAAAAAAATGCTTCGAGATCAGAAGCATTCATGGACTATGGTAAGATCAGAAGAACAATAGCGTTCATGGAAATAGAAATAAGGCATAATACTATTTAAATATGCATTGGAAATCATGAATCGGTAAAATCATGCTTCGAGAATCATAAATCGGTAAAACATGCTTCAGCAATCGTAAAACAGTATCAATTCTATAAATTCTAGAAAATTTCTTTTTACAATCAGGAGGACAAAACTAGTAGACCCTACTAGTCAAGAGTGTGAGTAATCGAGGATTGATTGTATTCACTCCATATAATCTAAGGCCAGTAACGATTATCCCTTCCTATGGGATATATCTTTTCTGGTGGGATTTTGAACGGTGATGATAGCCAATAACAGTAACTACTCTCTTGGTTATCGCCCTGAGAAAGGGCGGACCACGTATAACTCCATGGACAGAGTTATCTTCGATTTCTATCATAACATTTTAAGACATGTCGGAGAACCTTACCTAACAGTACATCAGTCCTAGGTCCTAATTAACAACATCGAAGAGCTTATAATCTATTGTTCTTCAGAAAATCAATTAGAATATCACGGTTAACTCTTTAGTATGCTTCAGAAATTCTCAATAACTCAACAGTGCAGTTCCATGTAAAAATTCTAGTTACAAATCATAACATGGGCATTATCTCATTATGAATCAACATTTACATATCAGAAATTATGAATTAAAATTGTTAAATCCTTTCAGTTTTCGTGCTTAGGGTTTCGCCAAACCTTCCGGACGAGAAACAAACACCAAACATATATTTATTCATGAAATCGGAGGTAAATATTGCAGTACATGCCTGTAAACATGAAATCTATCCAATTAATCAGGAAAAATATGCTTTATTTACTGTAAATATGCAAAATCATGGATTTTTTTATTTTTTTTATTTTTTTGGTAAGTAATTAAATTTGAATTAAAAATAAAAGTACAAAAAACTATGCTCTAACCCCAAGCATTTTGCTGACTTGGAGATAGAGCATAAACAATAGGGCATGCCCCAAGCACCTCCGTGTAACAATACATGAGTTTGAAAGAAAAAACAGACAAGAAAAAGGTGGCTAGATTTACATCATCTAACTCGGCGACAAGCCGTCACCTATCCAATCAGTTGAATCAAAACCAAATAGGGAGCCACTAACAAAAAACCCTATACCACATGAGACTAGACATGCAATGCAAATAAAATCAAGCCACCATATTCAATCACTCACACTGGAAATCAGCATCCATAATTTATATCAGCTTTATTATTCAATGAGCTGGTTGGATTTCAACAAAAACTCAGCAGCCCAGCTCCTTCTTGCTTCAAACATGGCGCACGGCAACAGCATCATTCAGTTTTTGCATGGAAGCCTGCACCGGTGTGAGTGATTTGTCATCACCAGATATGCTTCAATCCATCATAACACCACGCCTGCACCAGCAGAAGCACGTTTTGGCAACCAACATCAATCGCAGTTGTCACCGAAAGCTGGTTCACTTCTGATGAAATAGCAGAACCAGTTGTCACAAAATTATAATCATGAATTAAAAGCATAAATACAATATCTAAGATATTAAAACATTGCAAAAACGGTAAATAACATTCGAAGTACACTTGCTAGAACCCGATCTACTGTTATCCTTATTCTGATCAGACTGGATCAGAAGATTTCTTCCCCTTTTTCTTCTTTCCCCTCTCCTTCCTCCTCCTCCTCTCATCCGTGTCAAGCTACCACTGAACCCCCAACCCCAAAATCCCTTACAAAAATGAAGGAAAAGAAAGCACGTGAGGGAGCCTGTGACTGGCGCTCGAGCCCCAGTCGAGCGGTGCTCGAGTGCCCGCTCTTGCAGTTTTGTGCCTTAATTGGCGCTTGAGTGGTCCTCGAGTTCCGGCCCCTTGAAAACCTCACTCCCACTCCACCTCAGGAGGTCCCTCAAGCGTAACTTTCACAGATTTGCGCTGATCCCATTTCTTCCTATTTGCTCCTTTTTATTTTGGTACCCATTTATCCCTTATTCTTCGGCCTAATCATGATTATCATCAACATAATTACTTCATATTTATCATATTTTGGGATCGAGATCTCACACTATTACTATGCAACCTCGATCCCTTAGCACCGGAATCTTTACTATCTATCCTATGGAACAATTCCTAATCATGTAGTGAGATTATCCATAATTGGAATATGCTCTCAAAAATCGTTTCCAAAATGTTCAACTATCTTGCAATATTTCTTTATCCTTGAGACCCATAACTCTTTTAATACTAACCTCTCCAGGTCAACTTCACCTATTACCTTTCTATCTCTAAGTCGACAAAACACTTGGAGGTAAAATAGAGACTTGTATATTTTTTTTAATTTAATCAAACGTTAATTACTTACAAAAAAAAAAAGAGGTAACACCACCTTATCTCCTTTCAATCATTCAGTTACCACAAACACCATCTCAATCCGTAGGGGCCATATCTTAATCTTAATAAGATTCAAGCTATCCCAAAAGTGCAAATGCTTAGTCTATTGTAAATTGATATGTTTAGATTCATCACACCAAACTTACTTTAAACCATATTATCTTCAAGTCATTAATTCCACTTTATCATCATAACAAGTTATTAACTAGAGAACCTCATCCAGTAGCTAATCAGACTTATCTTCCTAGACCTTGAAGCAATACAGTCTTATTCAAGTTCTATCTCGTAACTTAGTCCTAAACAATGTTGGTCAGTCAGAGAAACAAAAACCATTGAACCTAACATAGTCTTAATTTGCTTATTCGATCCATCTTATTCTAACCTTGGCTTCCACATAAGATTCAAATCAAAACCTAAAGCATCTCTTTTTTCTCTGATACCATTTGTAATGGAACGGGTTCTAACCTTTTAAGACCCTTTGTTAATAACATATAAAACTAATGCCGTAAAATTTCAAACCATTAAATTATTTTTTATATGGACATCAACCATCAAATGCATACACAGGATCACATTGACTACCTCATTAAAACCTCAACTACTACATTGAGTCAAATGAGAGATGCAATCTAGGTATCTAAAATTAATCTGCAGAAGCACTCTATGTCATAAGGTTAACTTACCTACCATAATATGCATCTTCTTGCCTTTATGATTCAACTACCCTCTTGCTATCCTTTATCTCTATTGATTTTGTTAGATTTTGGCTTAATAGTACCATTTGGGAGGAAAATACAAAAACAGCAAGTGTGAGCTTATTGGCTCAGCTAGGTACTACAAAAATAAAACATACTGAAAATAGAAATATATACACATCTTTTAACAAATCATGAAACAATGCATCAACACAAATTCATTTTCAATAAGTATGCTTAAATGTAATTATGCATAAAGAGGCAATGTATAAGGCAAAACTTAATCATGTGCTCGTGAACAATTCTTGCCTCTATTATGTTCCATGTTTTCTTTTACTTGATTCTCTTTCTTCTTCTTTTATTTATCTTGTGGGACCAAGGCTAGAAGACTCTACTAGTGGAGGGAGCGAATAATCGATAATAGATTGTATTCAGTCCATACAATCAAAGGCCTTAGTTCTTGTTCATGCATGCATCATTTCATATGTCCTCCTCATCATGAGGACCATTTTTTCATATTCATAATTCTTAGTTCTTTTCCTCCTTGTACAATGCCCCGAGGACGGCAATCTTAGTTCTTTTTGTCCTTGTGCAATGCCCCGAGAATGGTGGTCGTATCATATCATTTCCTCCCTGTACAACACCCTGAGGACGGTGGTCATATCAAATCATTTCCTCCCTATACAATGCCCCAAGGATGGTGGACCATGTATTACTCCATGGACGGAGTTATCCTCAATTACCACTGTAACTTCCTAAGGCTTGCCAGAAATATCACCCACTTCACTTAAGCTGCTAGGACACGTGGCCAGAGTATCCGCGGGTCTCCACTGCAATATTCATGACAGGCCAAAGAAAGTTACCTGCTGAACGATTCTTGGTCCAGTTTTTTATTATTTTTACTTGGTGAATCTTAATTCTTGCATTCTTAATCTTTGTTCTTATTCATCAGTGGTCATTTCATTGGAGTTCTTAACCTTAGAGATCTTAGTTTTTGCATTCTTACTCTTGGCTCTTATTCATTCACAGCCACTTAAATCTTCTCAGGAAGCCATTCAGATAATCTTGTCATCACTTGATGTTCTTCATAAGATCGAGCTCAGGCAAGTGTACCTCCGATGCTATTTTCTATTTTTACTACTTTTCTATACCTCAAAAATGTTATTTATATTCTAAAAACATGTTTCTCCATATCCTGTATAAATAATGCCTATTCCTACAAATCGTTCGAACAGATTTCATGTTTATACATATATACTACAACATCTGGCTTCAATTTCATGAAAATGCAGATGTTGAGTGTCCGTTTATCATCCACAAGTTTTGACAAAACTATAGGTACAAAAATGAAGGGGTTCTAATGATTGTTACCCATAACTTCTGTTGTATAGAAGTTAATTGGTGCTGAATGAAGCCCTGGTATAAATTGTTTCTAAAAATTTTATATGGACTTTTACTGATAAATTACTGTGGACTTCTGAAGCAAAATTGAAAGGCTTTGAGCTTATACTATATATTCTGAAACAACTCTGAAGGATTTCTAACTATATCTGTATATTCTGAAGCAAACTTGAAGGGTTTTAGACTGTCACAGTACATTTTGAAACTGACTGAAGAGTTATTGTGAAACTCTCACTGATTTCTAAAATTCAAAGGGGTTTTCGGTTATGAAATAAAAAGGAAAAAATATTTCTGATTCTATTAATCATGACCCATGACTAAGATAGAGTCAGGTTAGGTTCTTCAGCATGCTTTAGAATGTTATGGTTATAATCGATGATAACTCTGTCTATAGAGTTATATGTCATCCTCCCTTCCTCAGGGCGATAACCTAGATGTTAGTTTACTATTTTCGACCGGCGTACTGTATTGAATCCCGTGAGAAGGGATGTCCCACGAGACGGGATGACTGTTTTTGACCTTAGATTGTATGGAGGGAATACAATCTATCATCGATTATTTGCCCCCTCCTCTAGTAGGGTCTACTGGTAGGGTCCTTCACTTGTGACGGCTCCGGACGTATTCCACCACATATGGCCGCCGTCAAGCCTAATCTTTACAACATATACGGTATAAATATTAACTAGGTGGTCATAAAAATTTTTCTTTCTTTCTTTTCTTCTATTTTTATCTTGGATTACGCATATACAGGATCACTTAAGGCTGAACTCCTTGAGTTGGCCATCAAAGTTTAACCTCACACCTGACCGGCCAATCGTTAAGGCCGGTCGGTTACGAAGACCTTGACATGAATTAAGATGCTACTAGGAATGTCAAACTTCATTCTCCCAAATAGTAATTACGGAAACATACTAATATCTATTAATTCTTTTATAGCGGAAATGTTTTACAAGTCTTTCCCAAAACATCAAAAGAAAATATATCAATTCCTTCACTCCTTTGCTGATCAGCTCTTGCCGGCTATGCCGTCTAACTACACCACATGACTCTATTCAACTCCATCCTCCATAAACTTCTCACCATCTAAAAAACAACAAGAGTGAGCTATAAAGCCCAGTAAGGTACCCACATGCAGAAAACATTAACATACATATCCTCGGATCAAAGTAGAGGTTCATAGCATAAACTTAGCGTGCGAATATCACCATAACATTTCTTCTTTAGTTCGGAAATCTTTGTTCTTATTTTTTGTAGTGTCTTGTCTTCAACTTTAGAAAATTCATAAAACCGTGAGGAATTCTTATCATCTTTAGGGACCGGACGGAAGCGAACAGTATCGAGGAAGGGTTGTGTGCTACCCTACAACCTAAGGCCATATCCTCCTATTATACTCCCAAAGGCGGGCGATAATTTCTTTTACCCGGCATATAGGGCCATAGTCCATAAGCCTTGTGCCACCAAAAATTCCCCCGTGGCCCAGGCGCAATCCTCTAGTGTCACTCCAATATCCTTCATCCATTTTTAACAACAAGCTTAATGGAAACTCGGTTCTTAGTTCATATCGTTCGATGGCCATCTATCACAGTTCAAAAGTCGGAAGTCATAGAGTTTCACTAACTGTCCGTAATACATATATTTTTCCTTGTTCTTGTAGCCTTTGTTCTTAATTTCAAACAATTGAAGTCCATAGCCTTTCCTTTAACGTCTTAAAACCGAAGATCTTTTATCAAAGTGTCAGAGGTCTCATTCCTCAAAGCCGGAGGTCATTTATCACAAAGAAAATGGAGGTCTTTTGTTATAAAGCCGGGGGTCTTTTAGTATAAATCAGGAGGTCTTTATGAAAAGTCGGAGGTCATTTAAAACACTCCATAATCGGACATCTTAGAACATAATCATGGTCAGACTTCATGCATTTAAGTAAAACATCCAAAGATCATGAAATAACCGGTACTTTTACATAAACAAATAACTGGTCATCATTTGAATCATGCAATGGTCAAACTTCATGCGTTCGAACACTATAAAATAACTAAACATCATCAGCTTGGCAAATAATTAGGGCTTCCTTTAAATAGGCATGATATACTTGCATTAAAAAGATGAACTTAAAACGGTGAGTACACTTGCCTGAATCTCTTTACTTCATCCTGGAATTCTGGGTTCCTTTACTATGAAACTCGGCCAAGAGTCTCTTCCTAGCCTTTTTCCTTACACTCCCTAGTTCTTATTTATGGGTCTTTGGTCTGGCGGCAGTAGGTAGGACACGTCAACCACTCTAGGGGTGGTTGAAAGTCGATTAGCTACTTAGGCATGGTCTTCCTAATGTTGACCAGACAACAGGTAAGTGCTTCATTATTTCTGGTCAACTAGCATTGACCGAACAAGTTTCGTCTCATGTTTATCGTCTCCGGAATTGGTCTTCGACAAAAGGTCTTCGAAAGACTTTCATTCTCCCCAAAAATCTTCTCCTTTTACGTTTCCGGTCAACTGGCATTGATCGGTTTAATTTCCCCTTTTTCCATCACATATTGCCTCCGGAATCGCGTTCAGCGCCTCCGGTATTGTCTCTAGAAAAACTCTTCAATTTCATTCTGGAAATCATCTCCGGAAGTCATTGTCTAAGGTCTCCGGAAACATTCCCAAGTGTTCTTCAAAAATCACCTCTTAGTTCTCTTCGGAATTGTCTCTGAAATTATTATCTAAGGTCTTCTATCTAAGGTCTCCGGAAGCTCCTCAATGGTCTCCAAGAATAGTCTCCGGAAAAAAGGCCTCCGGAATCATGGTCTCCATAAGAATTTTCTCCAATTCTCATTTCTTGAATTCACACAATCGTCTTCAGAAATTGCGTTCACCATTTCCGAAAGCCTCCTTAATGGTCTCTGGAAAGAACTCATTAATCATCTCTGGAAGTCTCTCCCTTTATCGTCTCCGGAGATTAAGGTCTCCGAAATTTTAGCCTTTAGTAACAACGTCTCCGAGGATCAAGGTCTTCGAAAACTTTAGCCTCTAACTTCAGCGTCTCGAGAAATCAAGGTCTCCGAAAACTTTATTCTCTACATGTCTCCGAAATTCACTGTTTCTACTTGTTTTCCGGAGATCAAGGTCTCCGGAAAAACTTGCGCTTATTGAAACTTGGTCAATATTGCGTTCTGGTAAGTTGGGTTACACAACGGCCGGCCTTCATGGTTTTAGCACTTCCAGCCTCCTTCTTTCCTTCCAGTCAACGAGTGTTGACCGGATAGCTTTCCTTCACGTTTTCGGTCAACTAGCATTGACCGGTTACGTCTTCCCCTCGCATTTTCCTTCACCTCTTTGCCATTTTCTTGACACAAAAGGATTTAGTCCTTATATTTTTGATAACAGGAGATCTCAAAAATTTGGTACATTATAATTCTCCCCCACTTATAGAAATTTCATCCTCAAAATTTTAAATGTAGTTACTAACCTCAAGAAAACAAGTGGAGATACTTGTTCTGAATCCCTTCCTCTCGTTCCCAAGTTGCTTCTTCAGGTGAGTGATTCTTCCAGAGTACCTTTATCAAGGAGATTGATTTTGTATGTAGCCTTTATTCCTTTCGATCCAAAATCTGCATCGGTTCCTCTACGTAGGATAAGTCCTTGTCAATTGTCAAAGGCTCGAACTCAATCACATGCGCTGGATCGTGGACATATTTCCTAAACATTGATACATGAAACATGTCATGTACTTCTGCCATGCCTGGTGGTAGCGCCAGTCTGTAGGCCACCTCTCTGATCCTTTCTAAAACCTCAAAGGGGCCAATAAATCATGGCTTCAGCTTTCCTTTTACCCCGAATCTGGATGTCCCTTTAGATGGCGACATTTTTAGGAATACAAACTCACCAACGTCAAACTTCAATGTAGATCTCCTCTGGTCTACATAGTTCTTTTGTCTGCTCCGGGTAACCATTAAATTCTCATGTACTAGCTTTATCTTTTCCGTCGTCTCTTTAACAATTTCTGGACTCAAAATTCTTTTATCTCCGGGCTCCTCCCAGTGAATTGGTGATCTACATCTCCTTCTGTACAATGCTTCAAAAGGAGCCATGCCTATACTTGCCTGATAACTGTTATTATATGCGAATTTTGCCAAGGCCAAGAAATTATGCCAAGTCCCTTTTATTTCTAAGACCGAGGCTCTTAATATATCCTCAAGGATCTGAATCATCCGTTCTGACTGGCCGTCGGTTTGCGGATGATAAGCGGTACTGAATTTTAACTCTGTTCCCAGTTCCTTATGCAAACTCCTCTAAAATCTTGAAACAAAGCGAGGGTCCCTATCAGATACAATAGAGGCAGGCACACCATGAAGCCCGGACGACTTCGCCACATACAGCTAGGCTAGTTTATCACCGGTGTAAGTCATCCGGATTGCTAGGAAATGGGCTGACTTTGTCAGCCGGTCAACTATAATCCAAACAGCATCATGTTTTCTTGGCCTCCTTGGTAGACTGGTCACGAAGTCCATGGCAATATCCTCCCATTTCCAGCCTAGAAGCGGCATCGGTTGTAGCAACCAGATGGCTTTCTCCTTTCCGCTTTCACTCGTTGGCACACAAGACATTTCTCTCCATAAGCTGTGATGTCCCTCTTTATATTCCTCTACCAGAACGTTTTCTTTAAGTCCTAATACATCTTATTGACTCCTAGATGGATTGTATATCGAGATCGATAGGCTTCCTTCAAAATTTTCTCGTTCAATTTCTTGTCGTCTGGCACACATAATCGATCCCTAAATCTCAATGCTCCATCCGGCCTAACATAAAAGTCACTTCGGGAATCTCTGTTTAGATCACTCATGATATTCATAAGAAAGGGATCATTCACCTGCCCTCCCCTAACCTCATTTATCACTTCCGGCTGAACTTGAAGGTATGCTAAAATCATTTGCTTTCCTTGAACATATCGTTAGATGTCATAGTGTATTAGACAGTCCAACATCTCCATTTGCTTGACCTGCGTCCTTGCCTGTGAGTGGCGCTCGAGCACCAACTTGGCACCACTTGCAATGAACGCACACTCGAGTAGCGCCTTAAGCAACAACTGGGAGCCAGCCCTTGCAACTCCATGCCCTCACCTTGTCCCGGCGCCCTTTGGGTGGATGGTTCTATTGTTTGTGCTCCAGTGGTTCCTCAGGTGCCACTCAGGTGCCAATGCCCTGGTGGCATTTTTTGCTCCAAAAATATGTTTTTCCCATGTTTTTCCTTAATCCAATTACCTTCGACATACTGATTCGGGATCGGGATCTCACAACTTCCTCCACTTACAGAAATTTTGTCCACAAAATTTAAAGAACCTCAAATTTTATAATTCAGAGGAACTTTTCTAACATTCCCAAATCACTTTTCAGAGTAAAATGGTCATCCTAGAAGACTTTAAACCTCCAAATCTCCTTGATCTTTAGTACCTGATTTGTTCTATACTCATCAAAATTCATCAAATCTGAAGGCAAACCCAATTTACTATCTATTTTCCCAACTTGATTCTAAACCTTAAACGAGCAAAATGCCATACTTCTTTTAAACTAAGCTATGAGTTTGAGCATTCTCTCTACATTTCAAAATTAGACCTTAAAATACAGGAGCTAATCACATTTCTACTACGCACTCTAATCAAATCATCTAGCTCTAAAGCGTCCGATTACCATTTACCACTCCAACGAATTTAACCTAATACCCAATTTCTTTTATCAAGGTTAACTAAGATTCTGACATAAATCTCAAGTCACAATTAGACCTCAAAAGTAGAATACTTTACATTCTCCTCATTTCGTAGGCATGTCATCAAATCAACATTCCCATGAGATACACATTCCCTTTCGAACACCCAATTCACGTGGTAACCAAGATAAAAACTTATTTTAAGATACCCATATCATGAAAATAATTCTCACAGATCCTCAATTCACCACAAAACTAGAAATTCTAACTAGAGCTGTCACCATAGATTCGATACAGTTTTAGATCATTATCTGAAATCTCAAGATCTTAACAATTAGTGACCTTAAAATCTCGAAACCCCTACACTGAGTGATCTCAGATCTCATTGGCACACCGATGAGACAATTGATTAAACCTGAATACGTCCTCCATAATTATGATGAGTGGGTCGTCCTTCATCTTGAAACAAAACCATAAGGGCTTCCTATTTCAAATTTCATAACTTTCACACCTCGAATGCAATTCTGTTTTCCCCAATCTAGGAGTACGACATTCCATTACCTCAAGCATTCGAACCTACCCAAAATTTCTCTAACAGAGATTTCAAATTGACAATTTTAACCTATGGAGGAGTAACTCTAACTAGGGATTCCCTTTTTCTTCTTTGTATCCTAAGATCTCTTCCTTCAAATCATTCCAATCCTCAAAACTTGATTCACTTTCCTAAAATTTTAAATTGTGACTTCATCAAAAGGCTGGGTTCTCATTTATCAACTCATTTGGATTCCATGCTCATCTTATCAGTCATTAGAGTAAGAAACACTTTCAAGATTCATTAAACTCAAAGACTAAACATTCTACCTGTCACCTCTCTGGCTTGCTATGAATACATTGGACCTCAAATCAGATCCTGAGATCTTACAAGCTAACACACTCCCACCGTGCTATTCTGATTATCCAGTTACTAATACCTTAAAATTCTACAATTCTTGCTTAAAGATTCATATCAGAAGCCTAGATCTATAGCCACTATAACCCAAAAAGATCCCAAAGTGGTCAACATCTCTAAGGCAAGATCCATAAATTCTAGATTATAACTAGCATGAAAACACAACTGTGACAATCATCCCCAAATTTTTAGCAAAATCCTCAAGCTACCATTGAAGCTTCAACATTTAGCAACTTAATATCCTATTGTCCCGCTAATTTATTCATTCGAATCATGTGACAGAGCAAACGTTTTTTTCCTTAGAAGCTTCCGTCAAGACAGAAACATAATTACCGGTCTAAAATATAAGGCAAACTTCTGCAAAATTTTGGCAGAGTCTCCTTTGTAATTGGATAAAAAACCCAAAATACAACCTGTTTGATCATCCATTACAAGCACACAACTATCAATTGTACCATAATTTTTCCTGCAACATGCATACACAGGATCACATATGCCATCCATGGCATAAATCTATAAAAACGTTAGCTACGCTAACAGTTTAATAACGAGATGCCGTTTAGGACCTATACAGTATATTCGAAAGTTTAGAGCGGAAGCTAAACTATCAACCTGCAGAAGTATAGTTTTTCTTTTACCATCACATACATCATATGCCTCTATACAAAATCCATATGTGCATGAAGATCCATAAATATAAGATCAGTATACAAAATCACATGATCAGTCAAGTCTTTACGTCAACAGGCTCTCCTAAAATGGCTCCAAAATGTTTCAGGTTCTCAAAAGTTTTCAGAAACTTCTTTTGATTACTCTTTCTCGTCAGGCACTAACTCTACTGTCTCATCTAGAGGGAAAAAATAATAAAACAGTGAGCCGAGGACCAACAAGGTACATACATATGAACGGTAAAACTGTGATGCAGAACGGTCGTATAACTGTACAGAACCAGAACATTTAAACAAAACATAATCTGGAAAACAGTAAAAGCATACTTTGACGATATTAAACCTCATGTTTAGAAATCAGTAATCAATAAGCTGTAAACGATAAACTGTAAATAGTAAACTGTAAACGGTAACTGTAATCTTTAACGATACACTGTAAACTGTGAATTGTACACTGTAAATGTAAACTGTACTCTGTAACTGTAAACTATACACTGTAAACTGTACTTTGTAACTGTAAACTGTACATTGTAAATTGTAAACTATACTTTGTAACTTTAAACTGTACACTATAAATTGTAACATAGCATAACGGTAACAGACCCTGCCAGTATACCCTACTAGCTAAGGGGGCGGATAATCGAGGATAGATTGTGTTCAGTCCACACAATCCAAGGCCTATCACTATAACATGTATATCCCATCCCGAGGGATCTCTATACTGTATGCCACCTGAAGGTCGGCCTGTAACTGTGTTTCCTCCCACTTAACGCCTCGAGAAAAGGGTGGACTACAAATAACTCCATGGATAGAGTTATCCTCGATTACCACCGTAAAGTCCTAAGGCATGCCGAAGAACCTATCCGGACTGTAGTCAGTCCCGGGTCCTAAATATTGGTATCAGAAATAACCTCTTTATTAAAAACCCTCTTTCACAATCAGAGTTTCACAATTTGCTTTTGGTTAACTTCAAAAAGTACATGGAAATTTCATTGGTATAAGTCCGTGAACATTTTCAAAAACAAATTATACTGGGAGCTTCATTTCAATGTCAGTTAACTTTTATATAACAGAAGATACGGTTAAAAATCATCAAAACCTCTTCATTTTCGCACCTAGGGCTTCGCCAAAACTTTTGGACTCAAATCGATCTTTAAACATGTGCTTATTCATGAAATTAATGCCATAAATCCATGCATATACATTAAATCATGTAATTTACTCAAACTTCAAAATATTTTTGAGCTAGGGTTTCATCACATACTTTCGGAAGCAAATCGAACACTATTTACATGCTTCTTCATGAAATCAAAAAAAAAATTCTTCACGAAATCGAAGCCAAAACTTGCAATAAACATGAATAAATACAAAATCTAACCAAACAATCGAAGGAAACATGCTTCATTTACTTCAAACATGCATCAACATCATTTTAGAGCATTTTTATCAACTTTAATGCAAGAGGAAACGGTAAAAATGAAAAACAACGTTCGAAGTACACTTGCCTTAGCCCGATCTACCGTTATTTTTACCGGGTATGGATTGGAACAAGTGATTTCCCTTTCTCCTCTTCTCTTCTTCCTCTCCTTCGTGCCTGGTCTGCTCTCTCTCTCTCCCTTTTCCTTTTTCCCCTTTATTTTATAACAAAAACGAGGCCAGGACGTGGGCAAAAGTCGGGGCCGCGCTCAACGAGCGGGCCACATTCTGCTAATCACGCTCGAGCGCTCAGCAGGTGCACGGCAAGCGGGGCAGCTACTGGATTTTGCGCTCGCTGCAGCGCCTCGGGCACACAGCAGGCGCCAGACGGCTGCTTGCTAAACTCGGGTATTTTTCTAAATTTTTACTTTCAACCATCATTTTTCACTACATGTTTAGCCTCTTTATGATACTCATCATTCTAATTACTTCCACTTATCATATTCCGAAACTCGGGTAATCACAAATCAGGTCACTCAATTTTTCACAATAATCAGACTAAAACCTAAGGACTTTATCATTCAATCAGCCTCAAGTAAAATCGCAACGGTTTCTCTTTTCTTATTTTCATAACCTCACTGCTCCGATATCGGAACTGGTTCGTAGTGACTCTTCACCTCTCTTATGAATATCTTAATCTTAAAGGCTCCCAACATCAAATTATAAACTTCATGGTTAATCAAAATTTCAAAATTCACCAAATATCCTCATCGATTCTATTTGAATCATCAAGATCATTGCCGGTTTCGGCACAACCTCAACAGCAACTTTATTTGCAGGTTAGAAGATAAGATAGGCTAATCTTGTGACATCCCAAAATATTTTTAATTATTAAAGTGAGATCAGTTATGATTTTCAGTACTTTTCAACAGTAAGTTTAATGAAAACTCGGTTCTTAGTTCATATCTTTCAATGGCCATTCATCATAGTTCAAAAGTCGGAAGTCGTAGAGTTTCACTTGCTGTCCTGATTACATACATTTTTCCTTGTTCTTATAGCCTTTATTCTCAACTTCAAACAATTGAAGTCCGTATAGCCTTTCCTTTATCATCTTAAAACCGAAGGTTTTTTGTCAAAACAAAGGAGGTCTTATTTATCAAAGCCGGAGGTCTTTTCTCTAAAAAGCCAGTTTCAAATCATAGAACTTATACGTCACTTTACAAAGCCGATTTTGAAATACAATGCAAGGCCAGTTTTGAAATTATGCTACACATGCCGGTTTCAAAATGCGATACAAGGCCGATTTCGAAATTACACTACAAATGCCGGTTTCAAAATACGATACAAATGCCGATTCTAAAAGTGCCGTATAAATGCCAGTTTCAACCAGGGCCGGTTTCAAAGCTTAATACACAAATGCCGGTTTCAAAAGTGCTATATAGATGTCGGTTTCAAAATACAGGGCTGGTTTCGATAGTAAGTACCAGGCCGATTTCAAAACTTAATACGAGTAAGGTCTATCGATGGTCTTTATGAAAATGCAGAACAGAGCTTCCTTTAACATGGCTTTTACAAAAATACTTCCTTAATTCAAATGATCAGAACAATATCATACTTTAACATAATTTCATAAAAGTCAGGTATACTTAATACGTGTAAGTCTATCGTTGGTCTTTATGAAAATGCAGAACAGAGCTTCCTTTAACATGGCATTTACAGAAATACTTCCTTAATTCAGATGATAAGAACAATATCATACATACCGTAACATAAGTTCAACAAAAGTCAGACATACTTGCATTGCAAACATGAATTCAAAAAGGTGAGTACACTTGCATTAAATCATGAACTTAAAACAAGGGGGGTACACTTACCTGAATTCCTTTACTTCATCCTGAAATTCTAGTTTTCCTTTGCTAGAAAACTCGATCGAGAGCCTCTTCCTAACCACTTTCCTCATGCTCTCTGGTTTTTATTTATAGGCCTTTGGTCCGACGACAGTAGGTATAGCAGGTCAACAACTCAGGGGTGGTTGGGAGTAGGTTACTTACTCAGGTATGGTCATTCTGACTCTACTTTTCGTAAGGGCTTCCTTATTATTTTCGGTCAACTAGCGTTAACCGGTTATGTCTCCTTTTATTGTCTCAGTACTTCCGGCATCCATCTTACCCTGATTCGCCTTTAATTCTTTTAAATGTTTTCCCATCATGCTTTCCGGTCAATAGGCGTTGACCGAATTGCGTTCCTCTTTCACCTCTTGCTTTCCGGTCAACAGGTGTTGACCGGATCAATTTCCCCTCGCTTCAAAAGGATTTTGTCCTTATATTTTTTATGACAGAAGATCCCAAAAATTTGATACCTTACAAAACCAATGATTTCAGATCCTTAGTTCTTGATTTAGAATTTAGTTCGGAGTCCATACTTTAGAACCTTAACCTAGTTCTCGATTTAGAGTCCATATATCAAAACATTGACCTAGTTCTTGGTTTAGAGTCTGTATTTAAGAACTGATTTAGAATTCGGTTCAGAATCCCTATTTCAGAACATTAACCTAGTCCTCGGTTCAGAGTCCATATATCAGACATAATTCAGAGCTTGGTCAGAGTCCCTATTTTAGAAGTGATTCAGAATTCGTTTCAGACTCCCTATTTTAGAACATTAACGTAGTCCTCGGTTCAGAGTTCATATATCAGACCTAATTCGGAGTTCGGTTTGGAGTCCCTATTTGAGAACTGATTTAGAATTCGGTTTAGAGTCTCTATTTCAAACATTAACCTAGTTCTCCATTCAGAGTCGATATATCCGACCTAATTCAGAGTTTGGTTCAAAGTCCCTATTTCAGAATTGATTCAGAATTTAGTTTGGAGTCCCTATTTCAAAACTGATTCAGTTTCCTTTTAAATCTATTATCCTTCATAATTTATATCCCGAGGTTAGGATGATTTCTGATCAGTTTAGCCTTTACATACCCTACATACTTTACATCCAGAGGGCAAGATGATTTCTATGTAGTTTAGCTTTTACACACCCTTCATACTTAACATCTCGAGGGCAGGATAATTTCTGTTCAGTTTAGCCTTTACATGCCATCCATACTTTACATCCCGAGGGCAAGATGATTTTCTATTCAATTTAATCTGTAGATACCCTCCATACTTTATATCCCGATGGCAGGATGATTCTTATTTGGTTTAAACATTTACAAACCTTCCATACTTTACAACCCGAGGGCAGGATGATTTTCTATTCAGTTTAATCTTTACATACCCACCATACTTTACATCCCAATGGCAGGATGTTTTCTTTAATTTGATTAGCTATTATTCAGTATAGTTTTGATGCCTATTATGCAGTGTTTCGATGCAGTGACCTAAGGATGAGGTCATGGACTAGCTATACTAGAATTCTACGGATTTACTTAACAGAGGATATTCTTGTCTTTATTTCCTTAGCCATAAATTCTCCAAACTACTAAAACCTTTCCAATTCATACGATTAAACCTTCAATCAGTTTTAGAGCTTCTCTATGACTTAACGATATAGTTTCAGGTTAATTTCTCAAATGTAATTTGTTAGATAAACTTCATCAAATCTCCAATTGGCATTTCTATTTCAGTATTCATACCTTTCTTCTTATTCTTTAACCCTTAACTTATCATATTTCAGTCAGCCAGTTAAACCTTGATCGGTAATCCTTTAGATAACTTCAGAATACCCCAGAAGATTTACAGTGCATTCCTATGGGACTTTTCAGACTAAACCTTAATCAGGAATCCTTGAGATAGCTTCAAAACATCTCAGAAGTTCTAAAATATAATCATGTGGGACTTTTTCTGACTAAGATTTCCTCATAGGTCTTAACATATTACAAGATTCAGGGAAACTTAATTATCAACCCCTAATTTTTGACCTAGGGTTTGGCGTGGAACTTTCAGACGATAATTGAACACCTAAAGCATGTACAATCATGAAACTAAAGCCCTATATTGTGATACATACAGATAAACTAGAAATCTATTCGATTAATTAACAGAAACACACTTTATTTACATAAAACAAGAAGAAGCATAAATTTAGGGAGAAAATACATATTCATAGATACAAAAAAGCAGTAAAAACGCTACATAGCGTCCAAGGTACACTTGCCTTAGCCTGTTCTACTGTTATTTTTACCCGGTTTGGATCAAAATGGGCGGATTTCTCTCTCTCCTTCTCTTTCTCCTCTTCCTCCTCCTTCCTCTCGTGTTCTGCTGCACTGCTGAGGCTTCATGCCTCCCTCCACCTCAAAACCCCATTTTAAAACAAAAAAAGAGGAAGCACATGTGTGTCACATGATGGGCGCTCGAGCGCCCATCAAGTGGCCATCGAGTGCCTAGGCACGCAAATCAGCGCCCGGTTTGGTGCTCGAGCGCACCCATCGCAAGCCCGTCCCGCTCCCGTGCTGCCTTGGTCAATCAGCAAGCGCAAGCTCCCGCAAAATGTTGCCTTCCCGATGTTCAAGCTTCATCTTCCCTCTTTGCCTACTTTAGCTAATTTTGCTTCGGTAGTCATTTTTCCCTTATTCTTAAACCTAATCATGATTACTATTATTTTGATCGCTCCACATTTATTAGTTTTCAGGATCAGGATCTCACAGGCACTGTACTGTTGCCTGCTGAACTAAGGAAATTTCTCCACTTTTCCTTAATTTTACTTATCCCAAACTTAGTTATAGCAATTTAATTACCAGAATTATCATATTCCGGGTTCGAGACCTCACACTCTCCCCTATTTTTAGGAATTTTGTCCTCAAAATTTAACAAACTCCAAATTTTCTTAAATCAAAGGAATCTTCTAAATGTTCTCAAATCACTTTCAGATTAAAATAGTTATCCTAAAACCTTAGACCTCCAAATTGTCCCAATCCTCATTATTTAGCATGTCTTATCAGGATCCAAATCGACAAGGTCCGATGGCAAACTTATTTTATTAACTACTTTTCTAACTTAATCCCGATCCGTAAACAAGCAAAATGTGTCATTTCATTTCATACTAAACCTCGAGGTTGATCATTTTCTCTGAACATTAACTTAAACCTTAATATATACACATGTTCATCACTCTTCCGTTGCACGCTCTGACCAATTCCTATATCTCTATGTTATCTTATTACAATTTACTGTCACAATTTCAACCTAACATCCCGATTCTCTACCAAGCTCTATTAAGACTCCGATATAAATCTCAAATTAAAATCAGATATCCAAGGCAAGGTACTTTGCACCCTCCTTGTGACAGACCGGCCACATTTCCCCTAAATATGACCTCCATTAGAATCATACTTAATAAAATTTGGGGCATAAAATTTTTTTCTTTCTTTTCTTTTTTTTACACATAGAATCATACTCAACGTTTCAGTTTCCGTACAGGATTTTCATACAAAATAGTCCGGTCATAAAATGAACAGAAATATGGGCCAACATATAAAAATCAATGTGGAGAGCTATATTCAAACAAGACAATTCCGGTTGCAATTTGAATAATAAAACATGTGCTAAACATGAACCAGAGTCGGGAATTTACAAAACGTGAAACTTAGTTCAGATTCTTGCGTGCTTTGTGATGAAACTTAGACTTGTCAAAACAATGCTATAGAAAATAAATTCCGAAGTATACTTGCATTAAAACATTATTACAATTTAAACTTGAAAATGGCGGTACACTTGCCTGATTTCCAAATTCTTTCACCCTAACAGACCTAAAGCTCCCTCTTCCTCTTCGCCTCTTACTTCTTCTTTCGTGGACTTTCTAATTCCTTTTTCAGATTAGGTGCTCAGTATTTATAAAGGATGGGCAAGGTGGGAGTGGGTGGGGTAGGTTACCTACTTGTACTTTCCTTTTTTGTTTTTCTAGAAGGTTAGTGGGGTAGGTAAGAATGGCTTGCATTCTCTGTGTAGCTGGAAGGAGGTCAACGAGGTAGGTAAGTCTATTTCAACAGAAGTCAGCATTGATCCAATTCTAATCTACTCCGGTTGCTTTTCCATTCTCAAAGTCTCTAGTCAACAACCACATAATTCCGATCAACATTTCATCCTCAAATTTTCGGTCAATAACCATATAGTTTCAGTCAACATTTCAACTTCAAATTTCCGGTCAATAACCACATAGTTCTGGCTAACATTTTATCTTCAAATTTTTGGTCAACAACCTCATCATTCCGGTCAACATTTCATCCTCAAATTTTTTGTCAATAACCACATAGTTCCAGTCAAATATTTCATCCTCAAATTTTGGTCAACAACCTCATAATTTCAGTCAATATTTCATCCTCAAATTTCCAGTCAATAATCACATAGTTCCGGTCAACATTTCATCCTCAAATTTTCGGTCAATAACCACATAGTTCCAGTCAACATTTCATCTTCAAATTTTGGATCAATAACCACATAGTTCTGGTCAACATTTCATCAACTCCATCTTTCATCATCTTTTTTTTTTGGTAAGTAAGTTAATTGTATTAAAAGAAAAAAATTTTACAACCTATGATTTAATTCCAAGTGTTTTCCTACTTTGAATAAAATCATAACCGTGAGGGCTGACCCCGAATATCAAATTAAATAAAAAAAAACAAATCCTGCAATAGGACACCATTTGTCAAAAAAAATCAGCACAAACAAAACATGCAGCACTGTTATCAGAAACCTGAGGCTCGGTTGTGTTTTTTTAAAAAGCCAAAACATACGCCCCGAGCATTGCTTCAGCATGAAAATGCCAGCGAGTATCAGCTGGTTTAGCATCACCAGCTTGCAGCATGCCAACAGTTCTCCTTGGCCTGATCACAGGCTTGCACGCACAGCACCATCCCTTTACAATAAGCAACTCCATACTGCACACGGCAAAACACGTAGGCTTCAAAATAAGTGCAGTTTCCACCGGAAGCACCTCGGACATGAGGCACCATCTCATCCAATGGCATCTCTAAAGGGCTCATCTCAGACAGTAGGCCATCTCGGCCGTTAAAGACCCCTGTTTGTACCCATTTCCTCTCATACAGAATCGGAGCACCCTGATCGTGGCATATGCACTCCACAGATAGTTGGCATCTCAATAATCTTCAATAATTAGAATCAGCTTCATTAGCAACATCAAGCTGATTTGGGGTTGCAGCAGAATATAGCATGTAGGGAGCTTTCTTTCTGTCAACATCAAAATGCTTCAGCGCCACAGCAATATCTCCCCAATTTGGGTAGCCCTCTATTGCATTTTCGAACCAGTGCATCAAACAAATCCTCAATGCATACAAAAGAGTCCAGGCCAATGGCTTATATTGCAGCTCTAAGTATTTGAGATTTTCTGCCAGGGGTAGGATATCATCATCCAAGTACCTCGGCACTTTGAAGATATCTCAGCCCAGCATTACTAACTGATTCAAGCACAACAGAGGGCAACTAGATCAGAGCCCCATTACCCAGCATCAACATCCGATAGTAGCTTCACAGCCCTGCATAGGACTACATCTAGAGCAGCAGTATGTATCAGCATGCTTCAGACCAGAGGGAGCTCCTGTTCGAATCTGAAGGACTACTACCCAAACGTTAGCAGCACTAGAGCAATCCCTACCACACCACTACCAGCCAAGCCATCAGGTGCAAATTCAACCACGGCCCAATAGCTAAGCATCAGCAGCTATTGCATTTCCACCAAGCAAGCAGCTGCATCAGCAACAGCTATGCCTCAACCAGCCATGAGGTCCACAATTCCACCGCATCAGTAGCTGCTAACCGGATTGACAGGGTGGACTCGGTCGCCCCCATTTCATGGTACCGCTTTTAGGGCATCAACAGCATTATATGAGGCCGCAAGTTCCCCAGCAAAATAGTAGGAACAACCTGTAAGGTCCTTTGACATAAGAGAAAGGCAGAATGGGTACACTCTCCATAGGATTGTGGTCCCCTAGCACCGTCAGGCAACTAAGCAATCTTTTGATCAACCATTACCATGCCAGGACAAACATCATTGATGAGGTTCACAGGACAGGACCAGGATCAAGCCAAGGATTCAACTTTATGTGCCCCATGAAAGGATACGAGCATCATTATCCATTAACTTGGACACCAACAGATGAGAATGCATCACAAGTAGTCCTCATGGGTGAGCTAGGGATCTCCATCAGGGTGGAGAAGCATTACTTAACTGGGAGGGAGTATCCACATTGCCATTACTCAACCTGAAATCAGCCAGTCTGAAGCATCTAGGTTCATCAACACAGCATCAGTGCACCTATATGCATCAACACCTGACACCTAATCCAAAGGATGGCCATCAAACCAGCGGACCAGAGTAGCCAGGATAGTTTCAAACCATCATTTTTTTTTTTGGGCAAGGGGTGGGGGGGCGAATGTGTGTGTGTGTGAGTGTGAAAAAAAAACCATAGAGTGGGCGACAGAGGAAATCCCAAACAACCAACCATGGGCTAACCTAGTAAGTCAAAACAGTAAAAGCCACTAATTTTAATTTTCCAATTTCTTCCATATTCTAGTTTTCCCTGTCTTTTATTCACCATAATTTGATATTTTTTTAATAAAATAAAAGAAACGAGAGCCCACCATCCAATCGGCATGTTTCCATACCTCGATACAGATGCAGATGGGCTAAGCATCTAAAAGCAACGAAGGAGGTTAACAAATAGATTTGGTACAAGCCCCGCAGGCTAGCAGCCAAGAGGGAGACCATGCACCAAACTGAATTAAATGGTTTTTTTTTGGGGGGGGGGGCAAAAAACTGAGCACCATAATTTTTTTCAATCATTTTTCATCATCTTTCATCAACTTCGGCCATTTCCTTATCATCATCAACTTCGATCTTCTCCTTCTCAACTCCGGCCATCTCATTGCTTAAATTTTTCTTCAGCTTTTACAAGGCCTAATTATCATGTTACTTTTAAGGTCAGGATCTCACAATTCTCCCCTACTTAAGAAAATTTTGTCCTTGAAATTTAAATGAAATTACTAACCTTAAGTAAACAAGTGGGGATACTTACTCCGAATTTCTTCTTCGTGTTCCCAAGTTGCCTCTTCATGCGAATGATTCCTCTAAAGCACCTTTACCAAGGAGATTGTTTTTGTACGTAGCTTTTGCTCCTTCTGGTCCAAAATATGCATCGGTTCCTCCACGTAGGATAAGTCTATGTCAATTGTCAATGGCTCAAACTCATGTGCAGGATCATGGACATATTTCCTGAGCATTGATACGTGAAATACATCATGTACTTCCGCTAAGCTTGGCGGTAGCGCCAGCCTATAGGCTACTTCTTCGATCATCTCTAAAATCTCAAAGGGGCCAATGAATCATGGCTTTAGCTTTCCTTGTACCCCAAATCTAGATGTCCCCTTAGATGGCGACACTTTTATAAATACAAAGTCCCCTACATCAAACTTCAATGCTGATCTCCTCCGGTCTACATAGCTCTTCTGTCTGCTCCGGGCAACCCTTAAATTCTCATGTATCGGCTTTACCTTCTCCGCCATCTCTTTAACAATTTTAGGGCCTAAAATTCGTTTATCTCCAGTTTCCTCCCAGTAGATCGGCGATCTACACTTCCTTCCATATAACGCCTCAAAAGCCTATGCTTGTTTGATAGCTATTATTATACGCGAACTCCGCCAAGGCCAAGTAATTATCGCAAGTCCCTTTCATTTCCAAGACCGAAACTCTTAACATATCCTCAAGGATCTAGATTGTCTATTCTGACTAGCCGTCGGTCTACGGATGATAGGCAGTACTGAACTTCAACTCCGTCCCCAATTCTTTATGCAAGCTTTCCCAAAACCTTGAAACAAAACGGGAATCCTTATCAGATACAATGGAAGTAGGCACACCATGAAGTCGGACTATTTCATTCACAAATAGCCGTGCCAGTTTATCACAAGAGTAAGTCATCCCGATTGCTAAGAAATGGGATGACTTCGTTAGCCGATCAACGATAATCCAAACGGCGTTAGGATTGTTGGGAGTCCTTGGTAGACTAGACATAAAATCCATAGTAACATCCTCCCATTTCCAACTTGGAACCGGCATCGGTTGTAATAACCCAAAGAGCTTTTTTCTTTCAGCTTTTACTTGTTGGCACACAAGACACTTTTCCACGTAGGCTATAACGTCCCTTTTTATGTTCCTCCACCAAAATATTTTTTTCAAATCCTGATACATCTTATTCACTCCGGGATGGATCGTGTATTGAGATCGATTGGCTTCCTTTAAAATTTTCTCCTTCAATTCTTTATCGTCCGGCACACACAGGGGGTCCCTAAATCTCAACACTCCAGCTAACCGGACATTAAAATCAATTCTAGAATCTTTATTTAGATCACCCATAATATTCATAAGAAATGGGTCATTCACCTGCTTTCCCTTAACCTCATTTATCACCTCCGGCTAAACTTGAAGATATGATAAAATCATCCAGCCGCCTTGAACATGCCACTGAATTTTACATTGCTTCAAATATTCCAACATCTCCATTTGTTTAATCTGTAACCCCGCCATATAGCCTGATGGGCGCCTTAGAGCATCAGCAACTATATTAGCTTTTTCTGGCTTATACTGTATTTCATAGTCATAATTTTTCAAGAAGTCAACCCACCTTCTTGGTCTCATATTAATCTCCTTCTGTGAGAAGAGATATTTCAAGCTCTTGTGATCAGAGTAGCAAGGAACTTCTAACCATACAGGTAGTGCCTCCAAATTTTCAAGGCAAACACTACTGTAGCAAGTTCCAGATCATGCATCGGGTAGTTCTTCTCGTGCGTCTTTAGCTGTCTGGAACCATAAGTTACCACCTTTGTGACGACCCAGATTCTAAAATATAGGAAGTCCCAATCATCGAGTCAAAATAATCAAAGGATCGAGGAAAAACTAAAGGGTATCCGGTCAACTGCGTTGATCGAAAAATATAATAAGAAGTTCCAAACCGGCCTTAGAGCATTAAGACCGGAGTGCATTGTGTGAAGTGAGGCTAAAGTGGCCTGACGACCGAAGCGGCCTTTGTGTGAGGAAAAAGAAGTCCTTCTTCTCTTAGCGTAAAAGAAGTCCGTCCTCCCTTAGTGTAAAAGCAGTCCAGCCTTTCACTTAAGCTGAAATCAAGTCTGGCCTGGTGTGTTGATAAAACCGGAGTAGAATTAGGGGTGCAAGGGGAATAAAATCCGAAGTTTATAAAAAAGTGATGGACAGAGGGAATAATAAGAAGAAGTTGACCAAATTCAAAGAATTGACCGGAATGGAAGAGTTGACCGGAATTGAAGAGTCAACCGGCAGCATTGGCAATAAATAAGGAGCGGTTAGCCGGAATTAATTAAGACTTTAGGATTTAGTTAGAATTCAACTAGGCGGTGACCAAAAAAGAGTAGGTAAACTAATCTCGTTACTCCCACCTACCGTCTGCAAACAAGTACGGGAGTAAGTTACTTACCCCACCAAACTCCTCCTCTATATAAACCGATGCTGGTTGATGCAAGAAGAGGGAAGAGAGTGAACCTAGCACTAGTTGATGCGAAGGCTAGCAGAAGGAAGAGAGTGACGGGGAGAAAGCTTCAAGACGGTAAAAATCTAGGAATCAACTCTCAGGCAAGTGTACTTCGGACGCTGCTTTTAAATTCATATTTTAAGAATATTACAAGTGTACTCTGTTCTGTTTTTAAGATCATGCTTTAAGAATATTACAAGTTTATCCCCTCGTTTTACGATCATGATTTAATGTAAGTATATGCATGTTTGCATCGCAAGTATATCTGATTCTTGATGAGCATATGTTACGGTATGTATGATATTTGTTCTGATCATTGATTTAAAGAAGAATCCCTGTTAACCATGTTTAAAAGAAGCTCGATTTTCCTTGACGAAGAATCAAGTTCGGTTTTCCCATAATGAAAAAATTGAGTTCGGCCTTCCCTTGTATCAAGATGAAACCGGCCACCTTTGAGGATGAAAATGAAATCGGCTCCCTTAATGTAAAATGAACTTCCGCTTTAAAGTACTCCGGCTTTCAATAAAAAGCACTCCGAATTTATGAAACTTCGGCTTTTGAAAGTACTCCGTCCAAAATGAACTCCGCCTTTTAAGAGAAATGAACTCCGGCTTTAATGAACTCCATCCAAAATGAACTCCGCCTTTTAAGAGAAAGGACCTCCGACTTTAATGAACTCCGTCTTTTAAATTAACTCCACCCTTTAAATGAACTCTGGCTTTAATGAACTCCGACTTTTAATGAATTCCGTCCTTTAAGTGAAATGCACTCTGGCTTTAAAATGAACTTCTGTTTTTATGAAAGAAAGAACTCCGGCTTTTGATCAAATGAGCTCTGGCCTTTGAAGAAAATAAGCTCCGTCCTCTAGCATTCCGTCCTTTTTGTTGGAAAAAGAACTCTAGCGTTAAAATGAACTCCGGCCTTAATGTAAAGGGAACTCCGGCCTCAATGTAAAAAGAACTCTGACTTTGTATTGAAAATGAACTCCGGCTTTGAGAAAATAAGCTCCGTCCCTTGTGTAAAAAGAACTCCATCCTGTTAATGAAAAGCACTCCGTCTGAAAAGCACCTGTCTGAAAAAGCACTCGCCCAAAAAGGCACTCCATCCAAAAGGTAGTCCGTCATTAAAGCATTGCGTCCAAAAAGAGCTCCATCCTTTTTAAGAAAAGTACTCCGTCCAAAAGAGTTCCGTCCTTTTTTAAAGTACTCCGTCCAAAAAGAGCTCCGTCCTCTTGAAAGTACTCCGTCATAGCTTTTCTGAAGTCCGGCATTTTGAAGAAAAAGGAACTTCGGCTTTTTATGAAACCAGCCCCAAGTATAATTGTTTCCGAAAATATGTACTGGTACCGAGGAAATTTTTATGTATACTTAAAGATAGATACATTATGAAAGTTAGATTTCGAAAATGGGATTTTCGATAAAGAGATGATTTTCGTTATTGTTATTTTGGGACCCGAGACTGACTACAGTCCAGGTAAGTTCTTGGGTGAGGCCTTAGAACTTACGGTGGTAATCGAGGATAGCTCTGTCCATGGAGCGATTCATGGTCCACCCTGTCCTCAAGGGCGTTAAGCCAGGAGGAACATAGACCGATCTTCGGGTGGCACACAGTACAGATATCCCTCGGGATGGGATATATATGACATGATAGGCCGACCTTCAGGTGGCACACAGTACAGATATCCCTCGATATGGGATATATATGACATGATAGGCCTTGGATTGTGTGGACTAAACACAATTTATCCTCGATCATTCACCCCTTCTGCTAGTAGGGTACACTAGCAGGGTCTGAAATTGTTAAGATATATCACAGTAAAAGATAAAAATGTAATGTACAGTGAAAAGATGATAGAGTATCATCTGATGAAAAGATGATAATGAATCGTATACAGTGAAAAGATGACAGTGAACAGTATAGAGTATTGTTTTAAGTTTTACCATGCATCAGTAGAGTTTATAATTATTGTTTTACAGTCTATATGTGACGGAACGGATTTTTTTTTCCTCAAAAGCTTCCGTTAAGACAGGAACATGATTAACAGGCTGAATTTACAAGGCAAGATCTCTGCAGAAATTTTGGCAGAGTCTCCTTTATAATTGGAAGAAACCCCAAAAATACAACTTGTATGATCAACCATAACAAGCACACAACTATCAATTATCCATCATTCTTCCTACAACAAGCATACAAAGGATCACATGTGCCATCCGAGGCATAAATCTATAAAACCATTGATCACAATAACAGTTCGGTAACGAGATGCCATCTAGGACTTGTATAGTACATCAAAGAGTTTAGAGCGGAAGTAGCTATTAACCTGCAGAAGCATAGTTTTTCCTTTTTACTATCAAGTACATCACAAGCATTCTATACAAAATCCACATGTGCATGAATAATCCATAAATACTAGATCGGTATACAAAATCACACGTCCAGCAAGTCTTTACATCAACTGCTCTCCTAAAATAGCTTCAGAACACTTACGGTCCTCAAAAAAATCTCCAAAAATGCCCTTCGGTCACTCTTTCTCGTCCGGTACTAGCTCTACCGTCTCATATGGAGGGGAAAAAATAATAAAATAGTGAGCCGGAGCCCAACAAGGTACATGCATATGAGTGGTAAAACTGTGATGCAGAACGGTCATGTAACTATGCATAAACAGAACGGTAAATCAGAATACAGTCCAAGAAAACAGAGAAGAACATACCTTGACAGTACTATACCTCAGAATTAGAAATCGGTCGGTGTATGGTGTTGATGAAAACAAGAAATGAAATAGATACTCAAAGAAGCGGTAAACGATACTTTAAAATCCAGAATCGGTATGGTAAACGGTAAACGGTACATATCATATCGGTAAACAGTATTTCATATTCGGTAATTGGTATTTCATATTCGGTAATCGGTATTTCATATTCGGTAATCAGTATTACATATCTTCATATTAGGTGATCGTGTAAATATAACATATCAAGAAAAAAAGAACTTCATATCACATCACATCAAGACCACTCGCCGCCAAGATACCCCCTACTAGCTGAGGGGGCGAACAATCGAGGATAGATTGTGTTCACTCCACACAATCTAAGGCCGGTAACTGTCATATGGGTATCCCATTTGGCGGGATCGGTACGGTATGCCACCCTAAGGTAGGCCGGTAACGGTAGTTTCCTCTGTCCATAACCCCTCGAGGGCAGGGCGGACCACAAATAACTCCATGGACAAAGCTATCCTCGATTACCATCGAAAAGTCCTAAGGCATGCCGGAGAACCTATCCGGACTGTAGTCAGTCCCGGGTCCTATAATAACAGTAACGGAAACCATCTCTTTATAGAAAACCCTTTTTTCAAAATCAGACTTTCACAATACACTTTCAGCACTTCTTTAAATCCACATGGAAATTTTGTCGGTATATGTTCGTTCATATTTTTGAAAACAAATTATACTGGAAGTTGCACATCGATGTCAATTAACTTTCATATAACAGAAGCTACGGTTAAAACTCATCAAAACCTCTTCATTTTCGTACAAAGGGCTTCGTCAAAACCATCGGACTCAAATCGGTCTCTTACATGTACATTTTTCATGAAATTAATGTCATAGATGCTATGCATATACATTAAATCATGTAATTTACTCAATCTTCACAACATTTTAAAGCTAGGGTTCCATCACATGCTTTCCGAGACAAATCGAACACTATTTTCATGCTTATTCACGAAATCGAAGCTAAATCTTGCAATAAACATGGATAAATATAAAATCCAACCGATTAATTAAAGGAAACATGCATCAATATCATTTTCGTAACATTTCATCAAGTTTAAAGCAAAAGAAACGGTAACAAACGAAAAACGACGTCCGAGGTACACTTGCCTGAGCTCGTTCTACCATTATTTTACCCGGATCGAATCACAACTGTGGTCTCTCCCCTTTCTTTCTTGTCGTGCTTGCTGTTGTGCCTCAACTTCCTCTCTCTACAAACACATATCACTTAATCGGCATTTAAACAAGGAAGTATTACACAAAATATCGTCCGAAGTTTTCGGACGAGCAAATGCCTGTGTATAGTGCACAGGACAGTGCACATGAACAATGCACATATGCACGAATCGGTTGATTCTCAGAATTTCGGACATCTAATAGGTAATTTATCAAACCCATTGCATGGGTAACTATAATCCCAAGTCAATTTACACATTAAAGCCCAAATCGAAGATCAAATGGTGTCCGGGCGCGGGTCACGGGCTTCGCAAACGAAAATCCCTAAATAACCACAATTTCGAATACCCAACCAACAAATTAACTTACCCAAGTCATACATAATTATAATCTAGTCTTAATTAAATCAAAAGCCCCAAGCATCAGAGCCCGAAACCACCCGAGCGCGGGGTTAGGCTTCGCGAACGGGAATTCATATAATTTCACCAAATCGGGTACCCAAACGACAAAATAACTTACCTAGGGTGTGGGTATTGGTATTCTAGTCTCAATTTATACAAAAGCCCCAAATATTGAGGGTCAGAATACACCCGATTGTACGTGAACAGTACATGTGCGTGGGTGAGGGTTTGCGTCTTCCGAAACCGAACTTAGACTATAAATTAGGTCTCCAAATTAACATATATTCATGTTTAGATTATAGGAAGCAATAAACACAAATTTAATCGGGTATCGGAACAAGGATACCCGAAGAAGATAAAGCAAAAGTGCACGAAAATGAAAAATGAGGGTATGAGGTTTCTTGCCTCGACGTGCTCTACAACTTTCCCAACTAACTCGAGCTCGGAATCGGACCCAAAGGCCACCATTTTCCCCTCTTTTCCTTCGCGTGCTCCTCCCCTCACGGGCTCCAGCGGACGCTGCCGCTACTCCACCATGACGCCCGGCCGGCCACCGCCCTGCAGGGCCGTCGCCAGCCGCCGCCGACGCTAGCGCCGCCTCTACCAGCGCTGCCCTCCTCCCTCTCTCTTTCTCTCCTTCGCTGAAACCCTCGCTTGACCCCTTTTTCCCCCCTGTTCTGCTCCCGATTTCCCCTTCCCTTAATCACCAAAAACCCAATTTAAAACAAGAAAAAGGGGGAGGTCACGTGAGAGAAGCATGCACAGCTCCCCTTTCCCCTGCTTCCTTCCAACGTTATGTTATTATTATTATTATTATTATTATTATTATTATTATTTTTTTTTCTTTTAATCCTAAATTTAATTTGCTACCCAAACAATCAAGTGGGTACACCCCGGGCACCGGCCCAACAATTCAAAATATTCTCTCGGAATTTTATAATATTTAATTAGCTCTTCTCACGTCCGAATTACCCAAAACTACCCAAAATATTAAATAATCCCAATTTAATCAGATAGAAATATTTCGGGATGTTATACTATAGTGTAATAATTTATGAAGCATGAGATTTAATATCGTTATAGCATGTCTTTATTGTTTTTCCAGATGATGTTTTGATTAAACGATCTAGTTTTGCATGGTTATATGATCGTTTTGGCATAACCGTTTTACAGTTCATATGCATGTACCTTGCTGGGCCTCGGCTCACTGTTTTATATTTTTTCCCCTACAGATGAAGCTTTAGAGCTTGTGCCTGACGAGTTGGAGTGATTAGAGCTTGCCTGAAGGATTAAAGACCTCGGAAGCTTATTTTGGAGAAATATTATTGTAATGACTTGATGGACTTCTATGGTTAAACATTTTGGTTATGTACTCGGAAAATAATATCTTGGAACGAATATGAATGCTTCCGCAAGTGTTAGAATAACTTCCGCTATACTTATTATGGTCAAAAGTATATGGGTCCTAGATGGCATCTGGATCCTGTGTTGCACCTAATTGGCTTAGTTTGGATTTTTAACTGTGTTATGAATGACGGAATAAAAAAAAAATCTGTTCCGTCACAACCTTTTCATTTTGCATTAATACACATCCTAGTCCGGCTTTAGAAGCATCACAATATACTTCAAAACCTCCCGAGTCGTCCGGAATAGTCAGCACCGGAGCTATCATTAAGCTATCCTTCAACTTCTGAAAGCTCTAGTCACACTCTTCCGTCCAGTCAAACTTGGCTTCTTTTTTTGTCAGTTGCGTCAGGGACATGGCAATTTGGAAAAAATTCTCCACAAAATGACTATAATAACTGGCCATGCCAAGAAAACTTCAGTAATAGACGTAGGTCGATTCCAATTTGTAACGGCCTCAACTTTCTTCGGATCTATAGCAATTCCTCCATTGGAAATCACGTGTCCTAAAAGTATCACTTCCTTTAACCAGAATTCACACTTTTTCAACTTAGCATACAACTTTTCTTCCCGAATTACTTGGAGTACAATCCTCAAGTGGGTTTCATGTTCCTCATGGTTCTTAGAGTATTTTAAAATGTCGTCTATAAATACCACCACAAACTTATCCTGGCAAGGCCTAAATACCCTATTCATCAAATCCATAAATGCTGCCGGAGCATTTGTAAGACCGAAAGGCATTACAAGAAATTCATAGTGGCTGTACCTTGTTCTAAAAGCAGTTTTGGCCACATCCTTCTGCTTAATCCTCAACTGATGATATCCCGACCTCAAATCAATTTTTGAAAACACCCGAGACCCTTGTAATTGATCAAACAGGTCATCAATATGAGGCAAAGGATATTTGTTTTTAATTGTGATTTTATTTATTTCTTGGTAATCTACGCATAGCCGCAGAGATCCATCCTTTTTCCTTACAAACAAGACCGGCGCTCCCCATGGTGATACACTTTGTCTAATATACCCTTTATCTAACAATTCTTGCAACTGTAATTTTAGTTCCTTCAATTCAGCAGGTGCCTTCCGATATGGTGCTTTAGAAATTGGCACAGTACCGGGAATAACCTTGATTTCAAATTCAATCTCCCTGTGAGGAGGTAGTCCAGGCAACACCTCCGGAAAAACATCCTTGAGATCACACACTACCAAAATATCTTTAGCTGGCACACTATGACTCCCAATAGTGCTAGCATATGCTAAGTAAGCTTGGCATCCACCTTTCACCAGATGTTTAGCATGTAGGGCAGAAATCTTAATAGGTATTTCCTTTCTCCTAATACAATGAAATGAGAAGGGTTCAACTCCAGGGATATTGAAACACACCTTCTTTTCAAAGCAATCAATACTGGCATAATACCTTGCTAGCCAGTCCATTCCTAAGATGACATCAAAATCACCCATATCTAGTAATATCAGATCTATTATTAGGTATTTTTCATCCACCTCAACCACACACTCTGGGTACACAATGTCAATCACTATCAAGGACCCAGTAGGGGTCGACACAGCTAAAGAAAAGTCCAAAATTTTTAGGGCATATATCATATAATGTGTAAATTTTGGGGAAACAAAGGAGTGCATAGACGCCGAATCAAATAAAACAAAGGTTGGAACTCCACAGATAAAAAGGGTACCATCAACCATATTTGGAGACATCTCAGGGTTTTGTACCGTCACTGCAAAAGTCTTAGTTGTAACTGTTGGCTTCTTTACTTCAACTCTCTTGGGAAAAGGACAATCTTTCACCATGTGACCTTGTTGGCCACAGTTAAAGCATGCTCCGGTCAACTTAAAACAAGGCCACACCGCATGGTTTTTTCCACAATAAGCACAGCCAGTGACTGTCATTTGGAACTTTGTCACTGGTTGGGATTCAACTATACTTTTCCCTTTAACTGTTGTTTTTGCCTTCTTAGATGTTACCAAGGTGCCACATTTGAACCGAAGCTAAAACTTTCCCGGCTAGCGGCTTTCTTTGCAAAAAACTTTTGTGTCTCCAGCTCCCTCTCAAATATTAACGCCCGATCTAAAATGTCTGCGTATGTCTGAAGCTTTTGGGTCACTAGCTGTAGTCTAATATCGTCTCTTAGTCCTTGCAGGAACTTCTTTACTTTCCTCAATTCATCCTCCACAAAGTATGGCACAAAACGAGATAACTCCGTAAACTTTGTATCATATTTAGCCACCATACGGGTCTCCTATCTTAGCCACATAAACTCCCTCTCCTTCTAGTCTTGAAGACTAGAGGGGAAGTATTTTTCCATGAATGCTTCCTCAAACATACCCCAAGTGATTTTTTCATCGGGCACCCCAAATGCCCTCTTTTGTATCGCCCACCAACTATCAGCCTCTCCTTCAGTTTATAGGTTGCAAAGGTAACTTTTTCTAGTCACTGCATCTTATTACTGTGAATATCTTTTTCATTGTCATTATCCAGATATTAGCTTCGGCATGATCCGATTCTCCCAAGAATTTCGGTGCTCTCTCTGCCGTGAATTTATCGTACATTGTTTGAGCAGGATTTACCGGAGCTAGCTCTAGTGCTGAGACCGGAGCCATATGGCATTGTTCCATAGACTCAATTATGTTCATCGTTCTTCCCAACATGTTAATATATTCTGCTTCACGATCATGGGGCATATTAGCACCACCTCGGCCGTTCCTTCTACTTCTTCTACTGGCCATTTATATCCTATTATGGGGAATAAGACAATATTAATAGGTCTCAGATAATCGAGTTATAGGAAGGGTTCACAGTTATGTAGGAAAAGTGTAGGACCGGCCTAAAGGTTTACATCTAACTCCCTACCAATCTTAAATTATCCTTAGTCTGGTCCTGCCTATGCTTTAGCTGTATGATCAATCATTCCTAAGGCATCTCATTATTCCTCTCTGATACCAGCTATGACAGAGCGGATTTTTTTTTTTTACTTCAAAAATCTTCGCGTCAAAATTCTTCCGAAACAAAGTCCCAAGATGAAGAAATCAAGGGGAACGGTCCAGACTGGACCAACACATGCATGCGTACAAAGAATACAGACTTTAAATATGTATATATATTCACAATGCATACACAGGATCATCCAACGTCATATAATATTGATGGCTCTAGTTCTTTTAACATTTCATTTCATCAAACCATAATTCTTACAGAGATGCCATTCTAATACCTTATTATAACCAAAAGTTAATGGCGGAAGCAAATATATACCAAAATGTATACAAGTGGAAGTATAGTCATTTATTCATAGTTTGAGATAAAGACATTCTTTTTTTTTTTGTAAGTAATTAAATTTTTTAAATGAAAAAAGGTACAAAACCAATGTTCTATCTCCAAATGTTTTGCCGACTTGGAATTACAACAAAGATGTTGGGGCATACCCCGAGCAACGTGAAGCATGTCACTACACCAATATAAAGAAAATAAACAATGAAGTAAAACAGAATTACGTCCGCCAACGGCCATCAGCAGAAATAAGAGTTCAAAGGAACGAAGGACAGCTTCAAGGGATTCCATACAGCAACGTCAAAGCTGATCAACAATCCAGCTGATAGCGAGAGAAAACTAGGCAAAACTAGGGCACCCGAGGACTCCCACCTAAGCCATCCAACCAGATCATGGTCAGCAGCACTACACAGGGACTTCTTTGGACATCTTCTTGGTCACCCGCCTAGTCCAAAAAGCATGTCGGATTGAACACCACTTGTGCCATAGCCACTCGGGAAACTCAACCTTCTCGGCCATCATCTAACACCTCAGCAAGCAACTAACTCAGTCAAAAACACCTGTCCTAAGGCAGACAACGCGGCAAACAGCCATTGCACTGCAGCAGATCACAACTGAACCAACCAATACAACAGCAAGATCCTTGTTTCGAAGCATACTTCTCAGCAGCATAACCACCAAGCAGTAGCTGGAAAGACTACTTGCATCAGCAATTCCAGCAGCAACTTCCGGTAACAAGCAGCAGATATCAGCATCTTTTCCACAAGCTGGTCAATCACGGCAACCGCCAGCAAGAGACCACGAAAATCACCAGCAAAGTTCAAGAATTCAGACAGCAACATTAACTCGGGAGCTCCCCTCCAAAACACCCAGCAGATGCGCCCCATGGTAACCACTGAACCTCAGCAAAGGACCTCGGACTATCATGCATCTCAGTAATTAGCAAGTCAGTTAGCATGTATCTCAGTCCATAGCCAATAACGTGCCACAGCATCCGAGAAGCCATCTCGGCATCAAGCCTAAATATTACTTGCTTCATCATTTTCGGCAGCAGCTATCAGTTGCATAGGCTTCCAAACATCGAAACTAATTCACAGATGGACTGCTGCATGAGCAACAAAACACAGCACCATACTTTCCAGCGAAACACAGCAGAACACTGATTCCTATGAAAACACAGCAGAATACAGCAAAGAGAGCAACTGCAGCATTCCACTTCCTTCAGCAGCTGCTTCCACTACTCAGCATTTGCAGCAGCTTCCACTACTCAGCATTTGCAGCAGCTACTTCCAGGCACTGGAAGATTCCTCCCCAACAGCACGCTCATTTCTCAACAAAAAACTAGCAAAAATGGTTTTCAGCGAAAAAACAGCAGCACTCTCCAAGTTTCTTTGACTAGGCTCGCAGCAATAGCTCCATACAGTTTTGTGCAAAAGCCCTAAATCTGTTAACACCAACATTGCTCCAGTACATCATAACACCATACCAGCACCAGCTGAATCAAATTTTGGCATGAAATCAACAGTAGCTGGCACAGGAGCTGCATGAAAACTGTGGCCCCTCCAGCATCACCAACAACTTCAGCCAGGGAAGTAAAAAACAGCTGAAGCATACACAATACAAAAACAAGCACTGAGCCTCAATATCAGGGCTTCAAACCGGCAATTCGCCTTCCACGTACATCTCCACAGCATTCAATATTCCAGAGGACAAAACACGCAGAACACACCTGCCATCAAAGATGCAAACAACCCATCCTCCCACTTGCCCTCGAGAACAACATCAGCTACAGGAAATGGCATGAAGCAGAGCCACCACTTCAGGATAAGAGACCGAGATCAACTTACCCTCTTTTTATTTTACTTTATTTTATTTTATTTAAACCAAAGCCCTACTGATCACAGTAGGATAGCAGTCCGATTTAATTTTCTTTTTTTATGGGTGCATCACTCCAACAGAAAAATAACGCCAAGAGTTTAGCCGAAAAAGCAGATGAATGATGCCGCTAGGGCAAAGCTCAGCGTTCCATGACATTCAATGCTATCAAATTCAACAAAAATCTTCATCAGGCTTTTCGATTCCAAAATCCTTCCTAACTAAGCTTTGTCTATTCCTACTCGTCCGGTATCAATTCTACCGTTTCATCTGGAAGAGAAAATTTATAACAGAGTGAGTCGAAGCTCAACAAGGCACCAAAAACATGCAACATAAATCGTGAATGCGATAACATAGAGTTATAGAAATTACTGAGGTTCATTACGAATGCCGATTTTGAAGTCCAAGTCTGATATCAAATTTTCAAAGTTCACTGTTGAATGCGAATTTCTAGGATACAAAATTTCTATATTTTAAAGCTAACTTCCAGAGTACAAAGCTCAGCGTTAAAATCCAAAGTTCACATTACATTATCTATTTTTGAAGTTCATAATGCCATATCATTTTCTTTGATCAAAGGGACCTAGGCTAGTAGACCCTGATCAATGGTAGATTGTGTTCAATCTACATAATCGAAGGCCATAGTTCGATAATCATATTCATTTCCATTTCCATTCAAAATCAAAAGTCCATAGTTCCATATTTTGGCCTCTCTTTATGTCTCGAGGAGGGGCAGACTACGTATCACTCCATGAACAGAGTTACCATTGATTACCATCGTAACATTCTAAGGCATGCCGAAGAACCTTATCTAACTGCTTCACAATTTTATGTCCGAAGCACTTACTCAAAGTTCAAACAAAATTCATTATATTTTCAAAGCCGATTTCATAGTTCACTCAATCCATGCTCCGGTCAATATTAAAAAGACCTTCACCCTTTTTTAACGTTTCAGTTTCCATATAGGATTTTTATACAAAGTAGTCCAGTCATAAAATGAACAGAAACATGGGCCAGCGTATAAAAATCAATGTGCAGAGCTATATTCATGCAAGACAATTCCAGTTGTAATTTGAACAATAAAGCACGTGCTAAACATGAACCAAAGTCAAGAATTTACAAAACGTGAAACTTAGTTAAGATTCACGCATGCTTCATGATGAAACTTATATTTGTCAAAACAATCCTTTGGAAAACAAATTCCGAAGTATACTTGCATTAAAACATTATTACAATTTAAACTTGAAAGCGGAGGTACACTTTCCTAATTTCCAAATTCTTTCACCCCAACCGGCCTAAAGCTCTCTCTTCCTCTTCGCCTCTTACTCCTTCTTTCACGGACTTTCTAATTCCTTTTTCAAATTAGGAGCTCAGTATTTATAGAGGATGGGGTAGGTGGGAGTGGGTGGGGTAGGTTACCTACTTGTACTTTCTATCTTTTTTTTTTCTAGAAGGTCAGCACGGTAGGTAAGAATGGTTTACCTTCTTCAGGTAGTTGGAAGGAGGTCAACGAGGTAGGTAAGTCTATTTCAACTGAAGTCATCCTTGATCCAATTCCAATCTACTCCTGTTGCTTTTCCATTCTCAAAGTCTCCAGTCAACAACTACATAATTTCAGTCAACATTTCTTCCTTAAATTTCGATCAATAACCACATAGTTTCGGTCAACATTTCATCTTCAAATTTTCAATCAACAACCTCATAATTTCGGTCAACATTTTATCCTTAAATTTTTGGTCAACAACCTCATAATTTCGGTCAACATTTCATGCTCAAATTTTTGGTCAATAACCACATAGTTTCGGTCAACATTTGATCCTCAAATTTTCGATCAATAACCACATAGTTGTGGTCAACATTTCATCAACTCCATCCTTTATCATCTTTCATCAACTTCGGCCATTTCCTTATCATCATCAACTTCGGCCTCCACTCCATCAACTTCAGTCTTCTCCTTCTCAACTCTGGCCATCTCATTGCTTAAATTTTTCTTCGGCTTTTGCAAGGCCTAATTATCATGTTACTTTTATGGTCGAGATCTCACATTAACGGTGATATTTTTGACTGAATTCTGAAACCTAATTAGACATAAGTTAAGGAAAATATTTTTGATACTATTAATTAGGACCCGGGACTGATATACAGTCAATTTAGGTTATTTGGCATGCCTTAGAACGTTATGATAATAATCGAGGATAACTCTATCCATGGAATTATATGTGGTCCGCCCTTCCTCAGGGTGTTAACTTAGAGGGTAGTTACTGTTACTGGCTAGCATTACCGTACCAAATCTCGCGAGAAGGGATGTCCCACAGGAGGGGATAGCTGTTACTGGCCTTGAGTTGTGAGGAGTGAACATAATCTATCATCGATTATTCACCCCTTCTGCTAGTACGGTCTATTGGTTAGGTCCTTTATTGATAGAAAAAGAATTTTCTATAATTTATAGAGTTGAGACTGATTTCTTCTTTTTGAAGCATGTTTTACTAATTTATTATTAACGAAGCATGATTACACTGATTTCTAATTTTTAAAACTTAATTATTAACGAATTATACTTTCTTTGTTTTTCATGCACTGTTCTGCCCCTGAATATTTCCATGCTATAGTATATCTGCATAACTGTTCTGCATAACGGGATTCACTGCTTGTTTTCATGTACCTTATTGGGTATCAACTCACTGTTTTACTATTTTTTTCTCTCCAAATGAGACGATAGATCTTATACAAGATGAGAAGGAATAACTAAAGCTTAGTCTAAAGACCTTGGAAGATTTAAAGTATTTTGGAGATCTTGAAAGAGACAGTTGAATTATAATGACCTGATTTTTGATATATGGTTTTGTATATGGATCTTATGCATATGGATTCTTGTATATAGAATGTATGTGATGCATGCGATAAAATAGGAAATTATGCTTCCGTAAGTTTATAGTTCTGCTTGCGTTATATATTTTCTACATTCCATACAAGTCCTAGATGGCATCTCAATTCTGAACTGTTAGTATAGTGGATAGGAAATGTGAAATATAAGCTGTAGAGAATTATACGGCGTCTGTGATCCTGTGTCTGAAATGAGAATTTCTGTTGATGGATATGATGATGTTATTCTTTATGTTTACAGGTTATAAGCAAGATTTGTATTTTGATTTAGCCCAGTTTTAGGGGAAACTCTATCTGTTTTTTCCCTAGAACTTTAGGTTTGGATTGGGCTCAGGTTTCTATTAAGTGTAATGATGAAAATTTCTGAGGACAAAAAAAAATCCGTTCCGTCACAATTGGTATCAGAGAAATGAGATGCCTTAGGAATTGATCGATCAAAAAGTAAAAATATAGGCCTGAATTTCTGTAGGGATAGGTCAGGGTAGCTAAGGCAACTAGGATGCTTAGAAAGTTGATCCTTAGGTTAGGTTTCAATTTTATTAAACTACTAATAATCCTTTCCCTTAACGTGATTTCTTGAGGTTTATAATGTTATGTTTATTCTTCGTTATAGGATTTAAGATGGCCAGTAGAAAAAATTGAAGAAATAACCGTGGTGGTGCTAGTACTTCCCATGATCAGGAGGTAGCTGATGTAAATTTACTGGAGAGAATGACTAATGTGGTGGAATCAATAGAGCAGAGACATATGGCTCCAATCCTTGCACCCAAGCCAGCTCCGACACATCCGGTTCTGACAACTTATGACAAATTTACAATAGAGCAAGCACCGGGATTCTTGGGTAAGCTTGATTCGATGGAAGCAGATGTGTGGCTTAAAAGGATGAAGAAGATATTTGTTGTGGTTCAGTGTTTTGATTAGGAAAAAGTCACTTTTGCAGTATACAAGTTGGAAAGTAAAGTCGATAGCTGGTGGAGCATGAAGAAGAGGGCATTAGGAGTGCCTGATGATGCTATCACTTGGGAGATGTTCGAGGACGCATTTATGGAAAAATATTTTCCGTCAAGCCTCAAAGATCAAAAGAAGCAGGATTTCATGAGGTTGAGATAGGGGAATATGACGGTAACGGAGTATGACGCTAAGTTTACTGAATTGTCCCATTTTGCGCCTTTTTATATGGAAGATGAGTTAAGAAAAGCAAAAAAGTTTCAGCAAGGGCTACGAGACGATATTAGGAAGTCACTGTCGATTCTGAAGCTCCATACTTATGCTGATATTCTGGATAGTGCGGTGATTTATGAGAAGGAAGCGGAGATGGAGAGGTTTTATGCAAAGAGGATGGCTAGCCAGGCGGGTTTTAGTGCTGGATGGAATGTGGGATCTTCTGGACTATCCAAAAAGGCGAGGATAGCTGATAAAGGGAAGACATCATTCCAACTCAGTTGTCTAGACCCATAAGCTATACTTTACCATGCTGCATCAGTACACAACCCAAACTCGCCTTAGAGGCATCATAGCACACCTCAAAACCTCCTGAACCCTCTGGAATAACCAACACTGGAGCCGTAATCAAACGATCCTTCAGCTCCTAAAAACTCTGATCACATTTCTCGGTCCATTAAAACTTAACCTCCTTCTTTGGATCCACAAAAATACCACCATTAGAAATTACATGCCCCAAAAATATCACCTTCTCCAGCCAGAATTCACATTTACCCAGCTTAGCATACAACTTTTCTTCACGGAGCACTTAAAGTATTATCCTCAAGTGAGTTTCATGCTCCTCATAGTCCTTTGAATAGATTAGGATATCATTGATAAAAATCACCACCAATTTATCCAGATATGGCCTGAATACCCTATTCATCAGATCCATAAAAGCAGTTGGAGCATTCGTAAGGCTGAAGGCATAACAAGAAACTTATAGTAGTCATAACGTGTCTGAAAAGCAGTCTTAGCCACATCCTCTGGCTTAATCCTCAACTGATAATAGCCAGACCTCAAATCAATCTTCGAGAACACTCGAGATCCATGCAACTGATCAAATAAATCATCAATACATCGCAGAGGATATTTATTATTAATCGTGATTTTGTTCAACTCTTTATAATCGACACATAGCCGTAAAGATCCATCTTTCTTCCTTACAAACAATGCTGGTGCTCCCCAAGGAGACACACTTACCCTGATAAAACCCTTGTCTAACAATTCCTACAATTGTAACTTCAACTCCTTCAATTCAGCCAGAGTCATACGATAAGGGGCCTCAGAAATCGGACTAACACTGGGAACAATAGCAACTTCACACTCAATCTCCTAGTGTGGGGGCAATCCAAGTAACTCCTCAAGAAATACGTCCTCAAAATCACAAACGACTGGGATGTCCTTATCTAGCACACTATGACTCCTAGTGGTGTAGGCATATACCAGGTAAGCTTTACACCCGCTTTTCATCAGATGCTTGGCATGCAAAGAAGAAATCAATACATACATCTCCTTCTTCCTAATGCTCTGGAAGAAAAAGGATTCCAACCCACGAATAACAAAACAAACCATCTTCAGAAAATAATCAATACTGGCATGGTATTTAGCAAGCCAGTCCATCCCTAGAATCACATCAAAATCACCCATGTTCAACAATACCAAATCCACAACGAAACATTTCTCATTCACCTCCACCACACTTCAAGGATAAACAACATCAGTAATCACAGGGGATCTAATGGGGGAACACAAAGACAATTCATAATCCAATATACATGGGGCAGTTACAACACTGCATACAAAATGTGGAGAAATAAAGGAGTGGGTAGACCCCGAATCAAATAAGATAGATGCAGGAACTTCACAAATAGAATGAGTACCTTCACGACATTTAGCGATGTCTTCGGATCTTGAACAGTCACTACGAAGGCCTTTGCCAAAACAATAGACTTCTTTTCCTCTAGCCTCGGAGGTATCGGACAGTCTTTCACCATGTGGCCCTGCTGTCCACATCTAAAGCATGCTCCCAGTGCCTTACAACATGCTTGCCTCGGATGTTTTCTCCCATAGAAAGTACAATCTACAACCAATGCTCTAGAACCAGTCACTGACTGAGCCAATACAACACTTTTTCCCTTATCAGCCGTCCTCGCCTTCTTGGACGGTCTTGAAGATCCCATAGTAGATCCAGCACTAATTCCCGCCTGGCTAGCGGTCCTCTTTGCATAAACTTTCTCTATCTCCACCTCTTTCTTATAAATGACGGCCCTGTCCAAAATATCAGCATATGTATTAAGCTTCAGGGTAGACAGTTTCTGTGAGGTTCCGGGTTAATGAGAAAGGTAATTAAGGATAAATCATTGTCTTAGTAATTAATTGTAGATCAATTGATTTATGTAGAGATGTGAATAAGGTAAAATGGTGAAAAATATATGAATTTCCTCTTCTAAGGTTCGGGAACAGCAACCAGCAGCCAGCGCCCGCCGGCCTTCGAGCCGAGAGCTCGGTTCGGCGGAAAAACCCAGGGCGTGTTTGGGCAGCTCGCTTCCGCTCGAGCGGCGGCGCAAGATACAAAAAGCGCGCCCGTTTCTCTCTCCCGACATTTTTCGTCAGCAAGGGTTTCTAGAGAGAGAGGGCCGCGTTTTAGAGTGAGAAAGAGGGAGAACGAGGCTTGAGAGTCCGATTTGATCCCGAGCCAGTTATCAAAGTTAAAGCAGCGTCGAGGCAAGTGTTTTCATACCCACTAACTTTCCTCTCGTTGATTTTCGTTGTTCATCGATTATTTTCGTGTTTATACCCACCCATGGCTTCGAAAATACAATACCTAAGACTCAAGACTAAGTATTGTACAATTTGTCCACCCGATTTGTGCACCGATTCGTTCGTTGGAAATTCGTCAAACCCTACCCACGGGATTTTGGGGTTTTCCATTTCCCACCGTTAGATTGTTAAATTGACCTCATATTATGAATCCCCATGCTCCTCTTGTGTATATATATGTTGGCCGGGAAAAATCTCGCGCGTTCGGACCACGTTCGTGGTCTCCGAGTCCTCTAAATCACTGTTCATCCGTGAATAAATTGGTAAAATTGATCTTGTTACTTCTATATAATTTTGATGGAGCTTATGTGATGTGTTGATGTGGAAATATAAGTGAATTACATAAATTGTGCATTGGAAACATGGAAACGAGTCCCGAGAACTTTTAAGGTGGTGGCTGTCCACCGAGGTAAGAATTCCAACTCCTTGTAAATATTGTGCAAAATTGTGATAAAAGATAATCTCAAAGAAGAAATTAAGTCCAAAAGAGTAACGGGGGAAGACCCACTTGGTTGTTGTTGAAACCGTGATCTCCCGGATGGAGACGTGCGGCGGAAATGAGAATTCCCAGTGATGTTTGATTGTGTTGTGTAGTGGGTCCTCCCTCCCGAAGAGTCAAACCTTGAAACTAGGACCGTGGTTGATAGGAGTGGTGTCCTCTAACCTGCCACGTACTTCATGGTGGAAACCCAGGGAATACCCCAGCCGCTCTTGTGAGTGGGTGACGTGCATGGCAAGTTCTAGGACACTACAGGTGAAATAACGAGGATTGCCCTGGTCGGGGGGTGGGGCGTGTCGTTGAACACTACATATTGAGATGTAGTTGTTC